>WSXT02148454.1:0-10330 GCA_011762715.2 Neuroterus valhalla
AAGTATAGGATTCTAACTGAACCCGGCCCACCCCACCACCACCTAGCCCCACCTTGCGGTTCGGCAGCATGGGTGCATCTTTGTGTTGAACAAGTAAGCTATCAAGAAGTTCATAAATTAGATAAATGAAATATTACGGTGAGTACTTATACATATAAAGATCTTTAGGGATTATTTAAATAGGAAATTGTTTCTTTTCTTTTGTTTCTTTTTTGGGTAAAATTGCAGTTTAGGCCCTTTTCTTAAAAGTAGGGTTAGAAAGAAAAGGTCTGCAGAATGGTCCTCATTCTGGTCCAGAAGTCAATAAAAAATAGCGGGATGTGTAATTTTTCACTGTTTATTTATGAAAGAGGCCAATTTTTTATTAATTTCATGATCAAAATGAAGCCTATTCCGCAGAAACTCGATTTCTAACCCTACTTCTAAGAAAAGGGCCTAACTGCAATTTTACCCTTTTCCTTTTCTTTTACTTTTCTTTTACTTTTCTTTCTTTTTGTTTTTCTTATTTAATCAGGGTGGCGACTTGACCGGGAAACCGGGATTTTATTGACCGGGAATTCAATTTAAAAACCAGAAATCAGAAAGATATCTTATCATTTGGTCCAAAGAATGTAATGAAATATTTAAATACATCTATACGTCACGAGGGGAAGAGTTTTTATCTTTTACACTATAAGAAAAACGTTTTGCAAATTTGTTGCTCTGTGAGATTTTTTAAGCTGATTCAAATTTGATAATCGAGTTGATAATAGCCTAAACATACAGAAAGAATTATTATCTAAATTTGAAAAAATGGATTTATCACGTTTTGTTTGCTTTCCCTCATCCATCTGACTTCGGACAGGGGATTTTGAAAAATAGTTATAGTTTTCAGTTGGACATTGATTCTTGTATTTAAAAATTAAATTGTATCTTTGAAAATTTATGTTCTCTGTGAAAAAATCCGCCTTTTTCTAGGAAATTAATATTTATCTTAAAACATTTATCTTTTTGCTTAAAATACATCTATTCTCGTTGAAGATTCATCATTATACCATAAAATTCATCAGTTTGGTTGAAATTCAATTACTTCAACTGAGAATTCAACTGTATCATTTTTAGTAGGATATTGATCTTTCTAGTTAAAAATTCGAGAAAATTCATCTAGTTGAAAACTCTTATGTTTAGTTTGAAATTATTTTCTCAAGACAAAAATGTCACGATTCCATTTTTGTTTGAAAATTTTTGCTTTTATCTTCAAATTTCAACCATTTTGTTGAAAAATTGTATTTTTTGGTTTAAAATTAATTTTTTATCAAAAATTAAACCATTCTAGTTGAAGGTATATCATTTAAGTTGAAAATTCGTTTTTCTGTTTTAAAATTCAACTACTTCAGTTAAACATTTACAATTTCATTTGATTACCATAATATATTGTAGAAATGTAATAATTTGTTTGACAGTTAGTTTTTTTTGTTGAAATTAGTTTTTGTTGTTATAAGTAATTTTTTGGAAACGAAAATTTGGCTTATTCCAATTGAAAACTCCATAGTTTCGTTCAAAAGTTTATTTCAAAATTTGTTTTAATATCAAAGTTTTCAATGAAAGATGGCTCTATATAATTTTGATCAATTTTTTTTGGATAATGCATTTAAAAACAAATATATTAAAAAACAAACGTACCTATCAGTCATTCTTTCAAAAAGTTACAGCCATTTGAAAGGAGTCCTCTCTTGAAAAAACTGTTCGATAACTTGATTTTCGACTAAATAAAATGTATATCAATTGCAATTTGGGTGATATTCACGCGCCTGATTGTTTCCCACATTTACTCCCTTAAATACTAATGAGAATAAATAGAATTGGACTCTAAGAATTATCGTGAAAAAGAAATTTTTTATACTGGCATTCGAATCCATACTTTTTGTTTGTCATAAATCGATCCTTATGAGCATCAATATTTTTCCTAAATCGTTGATGTTAAAACGTTCCGTCCTAGGCTGATTCATTGGACTCATCAGTAAGGCAATATGAACCAACCACCTTGCCTTAGACGCTAAAGTACTCAAATATTCTGAAATATTTATATTACAAAATATCGAATAGATATCGAATATTTTTAATCAATTAATTATTTATTTTATTGTTGATATTATTATTATTATGCAAATTATCATGCAAATCATTATTATCATGCAAATGTTATGTTTAGAATCGATCAGGCGGATGAACATGTATTATAATAAACGTAAAGAAATATATTTTTCACATTATAAACCCTTCATTTATAATTATTCCCTTGGGTTTATGCGAGCGGAATAACGACAGAGTACAAGCTAGATGGCACATCAAATGCTAACGGCAGGATGCCAACATACCATGCCGGCAGGGCCTGACGGCGTAATGAGCAACATATGCACCCGCATCTGTCTCAACGTCTACCGACATAACCTGCTGATCTATCCGCAGAGTATGCCTGCACACTCCATTATTCTTAAAAGTAAGGGTTATGTTTGCCGTACGAAAATGCGCGAAACCGCCGACTCTGGAAAAAATATGCGTTAGGAATACAAAATGTAGAGCAGAAGGAAGGAATAAAAAGTGGAAAAAGAGGTGAATGAGTTCTGCTGCCGTGAATTTTGGTTGGAGGAAGGAGGCGTTAACAATTTGCAGGTGAGGAAGAGACTGGAATGTGCGAGTGAAGTAATGAGTAAAGTGACGGGTATAGAGAAGAAAAGGTTCAAGGACGACTAGAGGTCAAGAGTGTGGATGTTCGACGTGATAAAAAGAGGACAAGAGAAAATGGTGGTCAGGCAACTAGGAAGATTAAAAAACACTAAGGAGAAACTGAAAAAGGCGGATGAGAGTAGGATTGCGATAGCGCAACGGGTTGTGCACAGAGTACTCTGTTGATTGCCCTTCACCTAAGTTTGTGCCCGAAGGATTATGAAAAAAAAGAGAAGGGTTAGCGTAGGACGTCTGAAATTAGAGAGAAAGAGATACAAAATAGGAGAAGGCAAGGCAAGGAAAGTAAGGATGAGGATAAATCTCAGAGGCAAGGGACAGCAGCTGAGATATGATAGTGAAGAGTAGGAGAATAAGGTATAGGTTTCGAATGCAATTGACCAGGGTGAGCAATGGATGAAGAAGCAAAAAGAGTTTGAAGAGGATGGAAGAAAAGGTTGACAGCTGCTAGTAAAAGAGTTTTCTCTGTGAAAGCACCCGTCGATGGGCTGTTCTTCCACAAAAAGTATAATACCCCAAATTCTCTTACTTGGAAGATAAAGGGTGGTTTTGTTACTAAGATGACGCCAGTGAAGAGAGCGGTTATAACCGCAATTCGCAAAACTCCACAAGGTTCTTTTAGAAGTATAAAAGAAAGAGCGATGACGATTACTGGAGAACTGAAGATTATCGTCGTTGCGTCTCCTAGCGGAAGTTTTCGGAAACTGTAGTATAAAAGACACAAGGTCATTCCTCCAACCAGTCCCTGGAAAGAAAAACTCTGAGAATTAACTGATCTTTTTAAAAACTGTTAAAATCTTGAACTTCTATAAATCTGATCCCAGCGGGGATCTGATAATAATAATTACTTTTGGAGCAATAATATGCTAAACTTGTCTGGCAGTAATCGTGGACACTTGTCATTATTTAATTTAAAAATTTTGTTCAAATTACATGTCCATAGCCAAGATAGGGGGCTTATTATGGAAGTAAATTCAATTAAAAGAGTTGCCATGTTTGGACCACAATAGGACCCTACGAGGGTCTATTGGTGCAATTCCTTTAAAAGTGAATATCTTGATCCGAGATAAAACATTATTATCCCCATGGTTCCGGAGATATTTTATTTTATACTAAAAGAGTTACGCGCGCCAAGGCGCGCGTCTCTGTTCTTCTATTGTTAACTTCTGTATATCAAATCGTTTCAATCCAACGTATATTATTTCAATCAATATTTATTTATTTTGAAAGATTCACAGACATATAATGATCTTTAAAGGTATCTCTAGATATGATGAGATGGTAGAAAAATATTATTCTTCATCAGAATAGTCGCATTTCTTCTCTTGTTTTCTTCGTCTTTTTTTCGATGAACTTTCTCCTTCTCATCTCCTCTTATTCCTTCCTCCTCCTTACTCTCTTTCTCTCTTAGCTTTCTTCTTTCTCGTTTTCATCTCCTCTTGTTTTCTTCTTGCCTTTTTCTCTCTTTTCGTGACCCCTCTCCTCCACTGATCCTTTTTTTCCATTCTCTCCTTCTTTGCTAACTTCTCTCCTTCTTTTCTTTTCTTATTCCCTACTTCTCTCCTCCACCTGACTCTCTTCCTATTCGGACTTTCTTTTTCTCCTATATCTCTTCCACCCTTTTCTTCTCCTAAAACTTCTATTTTCTTCTCTTCTTCACCTCTCCTCTTCTTCTCCTTTTTGCTCCTTTCTGCTCCTTTTCTCTCCGTCTCTCAACTCTTCTCTCCCTTTTTCTTTCTTTTGTTCGTCCTCTTTTTCTCATTACTCTGTTCTTCTCTTCCCCACTTCATTTTTTCTTCTTTCAACTCTCTTTCTCTTTTCTTTCTCTTGTCCTCTTCTTTCTTCCTTTCATTCTCCGATACTTCTCTCCTTTTCTCCTTCCCGTTGCCCTTCACCTGTTAACGCTCTTTTACAGTTCTTACATTTTTCCATTCTTCTGTTCTCTTTACCTCCTCCTCTCCGCTCTACGCTGTTACTCTCCTTCTCTTTTCTTCCCTTCTCCTCTGCTCTTCTGCTCTCCTACCTCTCTTCTCCCAACTCTCTTATCTTCTTTTCTTCTGTCTCCCCTTCTCGTCCTGCAATCCTTCTCTTCTTTGTTTCTCCTTTTCTTTTTCTCTTTATTCTCATCATCTCTTGTTCTCTTCTTGGCTTTACCCTCACTTTGCTCTGACTCCCATCTTCTGATCATTTCTTCTTTTTCTTCCGACTCTCTTCTGCTTCTTGCACTTTTTCCCACCTTACTTTATCCTTCTCTTACTTTCTCCTTATATTCTCTCTCGAACTCACCTACTCTTGTAACTTTCGTCCACTTCCTTCTTTTCTTGAATCCTTCTTTCTCTTCCTATCGTTATCTTTCTTTACTTCTGTCCTTTTCTCCTACTCTTCGTCACACAACTCTTGCTTTTTTATTCCCCTAGTTCCAAACTCTTCTTTTTCTCATCACTCTTTTTTTCTCCTGTTATCCTCTTCTTCTCTTCACCTCTAAACTTTATTTTCCTCTATTATTCACCTTCTCCTCCATCCTCTTTCTCTGCTTTGCTTCTTTCGATCTTCTATCCTTCCTTCCCTCTTTTCTTCCCCCAACTATCTTCAAGTCTAAACTTTCTTCTTCTCTTCTTTGTCCTTTTTCTCTTATTCGTCTTCCGTTCCCTCCTTATATTCTTATCTTCTCTCCTTCTTCTCTTCTCTTCTTCTTTCTTCTGGATTCTCCTTTCCTTTCTTTTTTCCTCAACTCTCTCTGCTCTTCTTTTTTTATTCACTACTTGTCTCCTTCTCTTTATTTCCTTTATCTCTTGTTATCTTCTTCTACTTTTATCTTCTCTTATTTTCTCTTTTTCCCTGTTTCTCTTCTATGCTCGTCCTCTTTTCTCTTAAGCCTTTCTTCCCTTCAAATCCTGTCTTCATTTCTTCCTCTCCTTTTTGCTTCTTCCTTTTTCCCAGTTACTCTTCTTTCCTACACTTTTTTCTTCTTCTCTTATTCTTTTGACTCTCTTATTTTCTTCTCCTCTTCTTTGCTAAACTCGCTGCTTCTCTTCTTCTTTTATTCTCCTTTTTTCCTCTCCTGTCAGCTTTCTTTCCCTCTTGATTATTTTCTTCTCTCCTCCCCGTAGAATTCTTCCTCCCTCTGTCGCCTATTCTCTCCTCCTCATCTTTTTTTCTTTACTTTATGCCTTCTTCCCTTTATCACATTCTCATATGCACGCCTTCTCTTCTCTCTTTTCTCTTCACTTCTTCTCCTTCTTTCCCCTCCTTTCATAATTCTCATCTCTCTTTCATTTTTTCCACTTCTTTCCATTTTATCTTCTCCTACTTTTCTTTTTCTCTTTCTTCTGTTCTTTTCTATTTCTCCTCTCTTCTGCTTTTCTTTTTCACTTCTCCTTTTCTTCTCTTCTTGTCCCAACTTTTTTCTTCTCCTCTTCTATCTCTTTCTGATTTTTACCTTCTCCTCTTCCGTAAATTTATTCCTCACTCAACTCCCTTCTTGTCATAGATCTATTCTCCTTTTTTTCTTTTCTTTCCTTTCTACACTTGATTTTCTTCCCTTTTTATCTTCTCTATTTTACCTTACTCTCCCTCTTTTCCTCTTTTCTTCATTCAATTCTCAAGAAAGCAGTTGTTAAATCTTCCATCAACAGAGACCGATTTTTACAAGAAATGTAACAAAAGATACATAAACCAAAAACAGTTTTGGTTTTGAATAATAAACTGCTGTATATAACTTAAAAAAGACGAATTTTCAAGTGAATAATAAAATCTTCCTAATATAAAAAACTTTCAATTTTTGATTTTTTGAGAAAACTCGAAAAGTTGTAAATATCATCCTGGAGGGCTCCCAAAAAGGAACATTTTTTTCTTCAAGCTTTATTTCATACCTTGCGTTGTTTGGCTAAAAATTCTCATTTCCGTTTATATTTATGAATTTTGAGAATTACAAGAAGAAGAAGTACAAGAAACTGTACTTGCAGTTTTTGATTCTTCAAAAAAAAAGTCCAAACAAATTTTCAAAATGCTTCTCCGCGAAAGTCGATTTATGAGAATGTAAAAAGTTCAACAACACATGAGTAATAATAATAAAATTATATTTTGACATATTTGAATTCGCAGGTTGCTATATAATTTATCAGCGCAAAATATGGAGACAAACGGAAATTTACCAATTTCATCGCTGCAAAAAAATACAAAAACCCTTTTTTAAATTTTATGAATGCAGACGAAAACTAATAAGATCAAATTTTTTAAGGTAAAATATAGTTGGTATGGCAACTAGGCACAATTTTTCACTCCTCTTCATCCATGGGAAGGTAATACTTGTTGCATGGTTATTTAACCCTAAAATCGGGGTCTAGTTTGCACTAAGTTTTCACGGTAGAAATCTTGAAAATTATTAAAATTATAGCTTCTTTTTTTTCAAATTTACAGCACTCTCTTATCATCATCATAAGAAAGATTGGAAAAGGAGAATGTGGTTGTTTGACACCCTAAAATGGCCGGTGTTAGGATACGGGGCAGTAATATGGGGATGGAAGGAAAGGGAAGAGATGGAAAGGATACAAGAACGAGATGTGAGATGGACGTGAGGAGTGGATTGGAGGACAACTGGATATATGGTGAGAGAGGAAACGCAAAGGGATCAATTAAGTAGCAGAGCAGGGAAAAGAGCATGGGAATTTGAAGAGAAGCTAGGGGGGGGGGATTCAGCTAAAGAATGTCTGAAGGAGGTGGAAGGAAGAAGAGGGAGGGAGATTAGGTATCGAAATGGGAAAAGGAAAGAAGGGAGTTTCTTACGGATAGAAATATAGGAGAGGGAATAGGAGTAAGCTTTGAAGGATTAGAAGAAAGGAAGAAGGAAAGTCAATTAATAGAAAGATTGATTGTTAAATACAATAAATGGTACAAGGTTGTAAAAAAGGAAGGACTACCGAAGTATTTGGAGAAGGGGTGGGGAGAGAAGAGATTCACAAGAATAGCAAGATTTAGATTGGGGAACGAGGTCGGGAAGGAAGGTATTGGGAAGAAGATGAGAAAAGAAAGTGCATAATATGTGAATGGGAAGAAGAAACATTGGGGGATGTATGAGAGGAATAGAAGATAAAGGAAGCTGGCAAGAGAACGTGGTAATGATTCTGGGGGAGGGAGGACAGGGGAAGGAGTGGATGAGGAAGTTGGAGGAAGCTAGAAGAGCGAATGAGATAGAATGAAAGAGTGATTGTGTAAAGGAAAAGGTTGAGTTTGAAGAGAAGTGAAAGGAAAAGAAAATGGATGTCACACAAAAATAAGGTGGATAAAATTGTACAGTGATAATAAGTTGATTTTAGTAAAATAAGGTTAGGTTGCGCTCCCTCGCTCTCGCTCGTACGCTCAAATCGATAATCGCAAAAAAAAAATGCTCAAGCACTCGATCACTCATAGTTCTCTTGATCACTCGCTCGTCGAACTTTGGACACACCATCTCGTTGCGTTATGCGTAGGAATAAGAATTTTATGTATATATATGTATGTATTAGAAAATAAGTTAGGCTAAGAGAAAAGAAGAAAATTTGTTGTATGTAAGGAAACGAAGGTTATGTAAACCCTTAGGGGACACATTTTGATCAAAGAATATGAAGACAAACAAAAATTTACAGATATAATTTTCAAATAATTTAAGAGATGAAAGAAAAACTCAAATATGAAAAAGAATCAAATTCTTATCAAGTGATTTAAAAAAATTTCTAAATATTAAAAAACATACAATTAACAATAATGAAATATTTACCAAATTTTTATCGAGTTTTTCTAACATATTCCTTAAAATTTAAAAACATGCAATTAACAATAATGAACTGTTTAACCACAGATGAATAATAATTATAAAAAGAATACACACAAACTATCAGATAGTGGAATCGTTAACTCGGATCACTGCAAAAAAATACAAAAACCCTTTTTTAAATTTTATAAATGCAGACGAAAACCAATAAGATCGAATTTTTGAAGGTAAAATATAGTTGTCATGGCAACAACGCACAACTTTTCGCTCCTCTTTATCCACGTGAAATAATTATTTGTTGCATGTTAATTTAAGCCCTATATCTGGATCTAGTTTACACTAAGTTTTCACGGTGAAAATTTTGAAAATGATCAAAGTTATAGCCTCATTTTTGTTCAAATTTACAGCACTCTCTTATCATCATCATAGGAAAAAGGGTAAAAGAAGCACTAATCCTAGGCACCTTGAACCAATTATTAGCATGCCAAAACCCGATGTGTATTAAGTTAATTCAGGGAATTTCATTAATTGCGTTGCATTACGTATACATGTTTTATTCTTAAAATTGATTGCAGAAATAAATGAAAAATCTCAGTCGAATTATCTAAGTAACATGAGAAAGGTGCCAACCGTAAGGGAGAGGGGCAAGAATTAGCGCTCTTACTCTACAAATGTTTTTTTCTCCCATAAGGACTGTAAGGTCTGCAAACGTAATACACACCTGGGAATGAATGAGGAGCCTTTGTCCCTTGGGACCAAATATGTTAGACTCTCTACAAGCCACAAGTAGCATCACAATCATCTGGAAGATGGCTCGAATCCCGAGAAGAATCATCGGATCGACATTTGTGATCGCTTTCACTAAAGCTGAGCTGATGGTGAAAAAAGTTCCAGATAAGAAAGCCAAAAATATTCCTTTCCATCTCGTCCCTTCGTGATAGGTTTCGAAATTGTTGTTGAATTGTTCAGTATAGTGATAAGCAGGATGGACGCTGTCGTAGGAGTTCGAAGCTTCAATCGCAAACTTCATTTTTTAGTGGAAATATTTTAAAGGAAGAATCGAAATTGAATGAGTGATGGACTAGAGGAGAGACGTGTGATTGACGAATGGTATGCATCTGTTGGCTGCGCGATTTGCATTCGAGAGGATTACAGAGGATTATAGACGGTTAAGAATAATGGAAAGCATTAGTCGAGAGAAACAAAACCACGCGGTGTTTTAATGTTAAGATTATATTTTATCAAGATATAGATATTGTGCGATCGGAGATTGTGCTTTACTCATTTGCAGATGTAGAAATAAAAATTAAAGAAATGTTCTCAAAAAAGAAATCAACATTTCAAGTTTCTGAACATTCAACATTGGAATTCAACTGCAAAATTCTCCGATATTCTTGAAAATTTGAAACCATAGCGGACCTTATTTACGGATACAGTGACCATTGTGTCTTCTTTATTTGTAATGTGTATCCTAATGGTTAAAATATCTTTTGTTCCTTTTCATTTTTTTTTGACACCATCAAGCCTAAACCATTATTGAGGTAAGCGTCACCCAATTCGGAACCTGAGAATAGAAGCATGATTTGACGGAGCGGAGGTTAGATGAAGAGGGAGATAACTTTTTATACCTCTTTCATCCATTGTTCATCCATTGGCATCTTCTCTTCTCATCCTTCTTCTATTACATTGCTACCGTTACTCCTTATCTGTATCTGTCTGTTATTTGCATTTCTTTATTCTTCAACACTCTTTTTTCGTTTTTCTAAATCTTCGTAACCCTCCCTGCTTAAAATGTCGGATAGGATCCGGTTAGAAACCGGTTAGAAGTGGGTTCTAACTGGCACTAACGGTTCTCTA
>WSXT02148465.1:0-10329 GCA_011762715.2 Neuroterus valhalla
TACTTGCGAGCGAAGCGAGCTGCGCGCGAAGCGCGCGATGAGAATGTGCCCGCGAAGCGGGCAGATTTTTTTTTAATCTAGCTATTCCATTTTTCAATACTTGCTTTAATTATTTCATCGGAAAAAAAATTGAAAGAGATTTCTAAAAAAATTCTCCTTTCCTTTTTGTTACGGTAAAAAAAATGGTATTTTGCGCATTGGTGAGTAAATAAATAGCTCAATGTTATTGGTAATGACGAAAAAGTTTTCTGTATACGTTCTTGGAAATTTCTCATTATCATTTGACCCGCACATTGCCCCACCATGATGCTAGGTCGTGGCGAATACTTGGATCATCATTGACATTACCATCCCTATGCATTAACAATGTGCGAATGATAATGTGAAGCAAGTGTGTTAATGATTCTTTTATCATTGAGATAAAACCGGATGAACCTTGCTCATTAAAGTTGGAGAAGCTTGGAGAAAATCTAGTTAGTTTCTTAGTAGCATTTTAGACAAAAGGGCAATGGAATTATCTCTAATCCTTTGCATGAACTAGAAAATCCTTTTTTTCACAAATTTATAATATAGGAAGAATAAAATAATAATTGGATGAACATAAAAACAAAGTATTTTAAAATAATTCTTAGGCATAGGTATATAAATATTCATTTTCAATAAAAATACTGACAATAACTTAAATAAGAGTAAACTATTTAGAATATGTGTCAAAATGTAAGGATCTTCCCACGTGTGAGTATAAATTTTGCTCCTAAGATATTTCTCTTCTCTTTCCTTATTGTTTTCAGAGTCACCTTCCCTCTTTATTCCTACTTTTATTTTACTGAACTTTTTTAATCGTTTCACTTTCGATTTTATTTACTCTTTATAGTTTATGCTTTTTTCACATTTTTCTGAATTTCAACCCTTATATTATATTTTTATTCCTTTCGTTGGGACTTAAAGTTGATTGGGCTCTCCATTCTTCATTTATTTATACTCTCCTATCCTGGTGAGCACAAAATTCATGGATGTTTTTAGAACGTCCTAAAAACGTTTTCCTTAATTTGATTATTATTTTTTCCTAATAAACTTTCAGTTTTTCCCATTCTTTATTTTCCTCTTCTAACAATCAGCGTCTTCTTATGCAATAATTCTTTATCCTATGTTGTCCTTATTTTCCTCTCTTCCTGGGCTTCATACTTGGTAATCATTTTTCCTCCTTTTCCACCTTTCCCTTGATTCCCTCCACTTATATAAGATTTCTCTTCTCCTCTAACACTCCCTTTTCTCTCCTTTCTCTCCTTTCGTTTTCTTCTTGATCTCTCATTTTTTATTCCTCTTCTCGTTTTTCTCCTATTCTTCAAGTCATGTTCCATCATTTTTCTATTCTCTTCCCTCTTTTCTCTTCCTCATTCATTTATGGTCTACAAATAAATGAGAAAAAAGCGTTCCAGTAATTTTTCTCCTCAAGTCCCTTTTTTCCCTTTCATATTGATAATGTCCAATTTTCCTTATTTCTCCTACCATTCCTTATTCTCCTTCCTTTATTCATCAATATTTCTCAATACTCTTCCCTTTTTTCCTTCTTCCCTGCTTTTCGTTTCTTTCTCTTTTTTGACCATCACTTATTTACCATTTTTCTTTTCCTCTTACATTCCCTCTTCTTTCCTTTCAATTTTCCGTAATGCTTTCATTATTCCTGTTGCACTCACTTTTATCTTCTTCTGTTTTTTTCCTCCCTCATTCCCTATTTAAAACTCATTCCTTGTTTTTTTCCCCGAAAAAAAGTAATTCTTGTTCTCCAATTTTTTATTCCTCTTCTCTTTCTCCCTTTTTTTGCCATCCATCTTCTTCGCTTTATCAACCTACACTTATTTAACATTTCTCTTCTCCTCTAACCTTCCCTCTCCTCTCTTTTCTTTTTCTTCTTTCTCTATTCCCTTATTCCCTATTTAAAACACTCATTCCTTATTTTTTCCCCAAAGGACAGTGATTCTTGATCTCCCATTTTATATTCTCTTCTCTTTTCACCCCTTTTTGTCAAGTCATGTTCCATCATTTTCCTATTCTCTTCCCTCTTTCTCATTCAATTATCGTCTTCAAAAAAATTAAAAACAAGCTTCCCAGTAATTTTCGTCCTGCAGTCCCACATTCTCATTACACATTAATTATCTCCACGTTTCATCCTTTCTTCACCTTTTCCTTGATTTCTTCCATTATTCTTCAATATTCTACAATACTCTTCCCTTTCTTTCCTCCTTTTCTGCTATGCATCTTTTTCGCCTTTTTACCCTGCCTTTATTTAACATTTCTCTTCTCCTCTATCATTCCCTCTTCTCTCCTTTCAATTTTCCCTAATGCTTTTAATATATCTATTTCACTCACTCTTATCTGTTTTATTATTTTTCTCTACTCTTGTTCCTCATTTCAAATACTGTTTCCATGTTTCTTTCTCAAAGACAAGAGATTCTCGATATCCCATTTTCTATTCCTCTTCTCTTTCTCCCCTATTCTTCGAGCCCTGTTCCATAATTTTTTCTATTCCCTTTCCTTTTTCCTCTTCCTCATTCATATATGGTTTACAAGTAAATGAGAAAAAAGCTCTCCAGTAATTTTCCTCCTTGAGTCCCCCTTTTCCATTACATATTAATCATCTCCAATTTTCCTTCTTCCCCTAACCATTTCTTCATTCTCTCCTCTATTCTTCAATATTTCTCAATACTCTTCCCTTTCTCCCTTCTTTTTTTTCTATCTTCTTCGCTTTGAACCTACACTTATTTACCATTTTTCTTCTCCTCTAACATTCCCTCTTCTCTCCCCTCAATTTCCCATATTCCTTCTATTATTCCTGTTTCTCTAACTTTTATCGTTTTATGTTCTTTTTTCCCCCTTATTCCCTATTTAAAATACTCATTCCTTATTTCTTTCCCAAATATAGGTGACCTTAGATCTCCCATTCATTATTCCTCTTCTATTTTTTCCCCTATTTTCCAAGTCATATTCGATCATTTTTCTATCCTGCTTCCTCTTTTTGATTCCTCTTTCATTTATGGTCTACAAATAAATTAAAAATTAGCTTTCCAGTAATTTCCCTCCTTCAGTTCCACTTTCTCATGACACATTAATTATTTCCACTTTTCCTCCTTTCTTCACCTTTTCCCTAATTTCTTCCTTTATTCTTCAATGTTAGTCAATACTCTTCCATTTTTTCCTTTTTTTCTGCCATTCGTCCTCTTCTTTTTTTCAACTTAAGCTTATATACCATTTTTCTTCTCTCACATTCCATCTTCTCCTTTCAATTTTCCATAATCCTTTCATTATTCCTGTTTCACACACTTTAAACGTTTTTTTTCTCTTTATTTGTTCCTTATTTAAAACACTACTTCAATGTTTCTCCTTCAAAGAAAAGTAATTCTTGATCTCCATTTTCAATTCCTCTTCTTTTTTTTCCTATTTTTTAAGTCATTTTCCATCATTTTTCTATTCTCTATCCTCTTTTCTCTTCCTCATTCATTCATTGTCTACGAATAAATGAAAAATAAGCTATCCAATAATTTTCCTCCTTAAATTCCCCTTTTCCATTACATATAATTGATCTCCAATTTCCCTTCTTCCCCTTACCATTCCTTAATTCTCTCTTTTATTTTTCAATATTTCTCAATATACTCTTCCCTTTTTTCCTTCTTTTCTGCTATTCATTTTTCTTCTTTTTAACATGCACTTTTTTACCATTTCCTTATTTCTTTCCCAAAGAGACGTGATTCTTGTTCCCCTATTTTTTATTCCTCTTCCATTTTTTCACCTATTCTTCGAGTCATGTTCCATCATTTTTCTGTCCTGCCTCCTCTTTTCTCTTCCTCATTTATTTATGGTCTACAAATAAATGAAAAATAAGCATTAACTATCTCTACAAATCCTCCTTTCTTCACCTTTTCCTCAACTTCTTTCTATATTCTTTAATATTTCTCAATACTCTTCCTTTTCTTCCTTCTTTTTGCCATCCATCTTCTTCTCTTTTTCAACCTACACTTATTTACCATTTTTCGTCTCCTCTTCTATTCCCTCTTCTCTCCTTTCCATTCCCCCTAATTCCTTTATTATTCCTGTTTCACACACGTTTATCGTTTTCTGTTTTTTTCTCCCCTCATTTCCTATTTAAAACTCATCCCGTATATTTTTCTCAAAGAGAAGTTATTCTTTATATCCCACTTCTTATTCCTCTTCTCTTTTTCCCCCTGGTCTTCAAGTCATGTTCCATCATTTTTCTATGCTCTATCCTCTTTTATCTTCCTCATTTACTTATGATCTACAATTAAATTAAAAATAAGCTATCCAATAATTTTTCCTCCTTCAATCCCCCTTTTCCGTTACATATAATTCATCTCCAATCTTCCTTCTTTCCCTTACCATTCCTTAATTCTTTCCTTTATTCTTCAATATTTCCCAATACTCTTCCCTTTTTTCCTTCTTTTCTGCCATTCATCTTTTTCGCTTTTTCAACCTACACTCATTTAACATTTCTCTTCTCCTATAAGATTCCCTCTTCTCTCCTTTCAATTTTCCATAATCCTTTTATTATATCTATCTCACACACTTTTTTCTGTTTTCTTATTATTCTCTTCTCTTGTTCCTCATTTCAAGTACTGGTTCCATGTTTCTTCTTCAAAGATGAGTGATTCTTGATCTCCCACTTTTATTTTTCCTCTTCCTCATTTTTCTACGGTCTACGAATAAATGAAAAATAAGCTATCCCGTAATTTTCCTCCTCCAATCCCCATTTTCCATTACAATTAATTCATCTCCAGTTTTCCTTCTTTTTCCTACCATTCCTTATTTTCCTTCCTTCATTCATCAATATTTCTCAATACTCTTCCCTTTTTCCTTCTTTTTCGCTATCCATATTTTCCTCTCTTTTAACCTGCACTTATTTACCATTTTTCTTTTCCTCCTACATTCCCTCTTCTCTCCTTTCAATTTCCCATAATACTTTTATTATTCCTGTTTTACACTCTTTTATCGTTTCCTGTTTTTTTTCTCTCTAATTCCCTATTTAAAACTCATCCCTTATTTTTTTCCCCAATAAAAAGTGTTTCTTGATATCCCATTTTGTGTTCCTCTTCTCTTTTTCCCCCTATTCTTCAAGTCATGTTCCATCATTTTTCTATTCACTTTCCTATTTTTTTAATTCCACATTCATATATGATGTACAAATAAATTAAAAATAAGCTATCCAATCATTTTCCTTCTTCAATCCCCATTTTCCATTACATATAATTTATCTCCAATTTTCCTTCTCTCCCTAAACATTCCTTAATTTTTTCCTTTATTCTTCGATATTTCTCGAAACTCTTCCCCTTCTTCTCTCTTTTTTGCCATCCATCTTCTCCTCTTTTTCAACCTACACTTATTTACCATTTTTCTTCTCCTCTTACATTCCCTCTTCTACCTATTTTACTCACCTCTATCATTTTCTTTTTTTTTTCTTCTTTTATTCTCTTTTTACAACACTCATTCCTTATTATATAATTATATCATATAGCTTATAAGAAAATCTGAAGACATTTCATCCTTTTTTCCTTATTTTCTACATTGATTTTTTTTCACTTCTTCAAGATTAAGTCATTTACTATCTTCTTTCTTTTTTACATTTTCTTTTACTCATATACTCTCCTGATTTTCCAATCCTTTTGTTACCTGTCTTCTCCTCTTTTACTTATTTTTCCTTTTCGTAAATTTTTCTAACACGTATTTTTGTATTTTCTTCCTTTTTGTACTTCTAATCCCTTTACTTCATGTCTTCTTTCCTTCTCTCTTTGGTATTTCTTTATTTTTCATTTCTCCAATCCATTCTTTCCTTTTTCTTCTTCTTTCTTTTTTTTTCTTCGTTCCCGATTTTCTGCCAATCCTGTCTTTCTTTTCTCATTATTCTTGTTTCCACTATTTTCCTCCCTTCTGGAGCTCGTGGGATTTCAAATTATTATTCATCCAAAACTCTTGAGTAAACGTTAAACCTAAACTTTCCGTGAACCCAGAAATATTCATCTGTATCTATCGCAGTCTGTAGCTACACAGGTAAATAGAGTCAAAATGCTAATGGAGGTTTTCCTAATGCTCCCCAGAAATTCTTCTTCTCTCTCTTCTCTCTCTTTTCATTCCTTTCCCGCGTTTTCCCCCTCCACCCGCTCGTGAACGATGCGAAAGAGTGGGAGTGAAGCTCCTCATCTCAGAAGCTCCGGAAGCTTCTTCAAAATTTTCCTAAATCCCTTATCTCAGTCTCAATTCAATTTTCCTCGAGTGAAGTCAGTGAAGATTGGAACGATGCTAATAAACTGAGAAACCCCATCTCAACTGTCCGGTGTTGACCTTGAGGGACCTCAGTCATATCGCGACTATTGGGATCGGGTGTTTTCGAAAATTATAAACTTACAATGTATCCTCGAAAAAGTGCTTTGGACTCAAAAAGGTGACTGTCTCCAGTGATTGACGATTTTGTTTTGCTTCTTTTCTCTTCTTTCCTTATTTCCTTCTTCCCATCGAATTTTCCCGTACTACATTATTCTATATCCCATCTTCTCCTTATTTATACAGAAATTTTTTCTCTACCTTCCTTTATTCATCAATTTTACATTTTTATAAATGCATCTTTTTTTATATTGTTTTTTCAAGTGTGGTTTTAATTTAGCTCTTCTTTCAGGACGAGGATTTAATATCGGCTGAAATGGATAATTAGCAGGAATTTTCGAAAGTTTACTCGGATTTTAAAAATTGATTCTCAAAAATTCAGAAAAGAGGACCCGAGCATTCTTTGAAGAGTGAAATTCGAGGAATCTGGATAGATTAATTTAAAATCTTAGATTACGACTCTTTTATCTGAAATCTGAATTTGAGGCATCACTGAGTCAAGGCAGTGTCACCACTGCATCGGACCAGCAGTGGTCAATTTTTCATGGATTCCGAGTTTGTGATTAGAGAACCCGGAGCTGATCGACTCACTCTCTTTTGCGATGAAAATCTGAAGGAAGCGATCACCGGAAGTTCAGTCTCCGAAAAATTAGCCGAGGCTCAAAGTTTTCTGAGATGTCACTCGACTTTGCCGCTGGTTGTCTGGGAGGTAATAAATACAATATTAATATTCTCAAAGAAGAAAAAAATGAATTGATCTTCAACAAATTCATTGTTTATTTTACATATTGATAGAATATTAGAATTGGAGCTTCTCCACGGACTTTGTTTTCTCGTTTTTGAAAGTAGCGTCTTTATTTACCTTCTTAGTTTGAGCGCGCTTTATGAGAAAAAATATTGATTAGATTGCAGAATCGCTGGTACCCCTTTTCCCAGGTTCTAAGAAATGAAGGGGGTACCAGCTATTCTGCAATCTAAACATATTAATATTCAAAAAATTCAATCATTCCAACAATATTGAGTTTTCCTTCAGATAGGGACTCTCTCTGAATTTTCTCTTTTTCTTCTAAAGTCACCTAGTTATATATCTTCAGTTTGAGCGCACTTTATAGAAAAATCTTATCGATTGATCTTTGCCAAATTGAATTATTTATCTTGAATATTGAGAGAATATTTAAAGGGTGGAAATTCAAAAACGTATAAGAGCCATTTCAAGAAGGGTCAACTTTCTACCTATTCAAATATGAAAATGATCTTTCTTGAAATGGCACTTATACGTTTTTGAATTTCCACCCTTCCTTTATGTAAAGGTTCTTTTCGTTTTTTGTTTTTTTTTTCTTCCACAGCATCCTTGTCATTTATCTTTCCAGTTCGAGCGCGCTTTATTGAACATATTATTATTAATATTCAACAAATCCCATCATTCCAAAAATATTGAGTGATTTTTCAGATAGGGAATCTTTCGGAATTTCCTCTTTTTCTTCTAAAGTCACCTAGTTATATATCTTTTCAGTTTGAGCGCACTTTATAAAAAAAATTATCGATTGATCTTTGACAAATTGAATTTTTTAACTTGAATGTTAAAAGAATATTCATGTAAAGGTTCTCTTCGTATTTTTTTTTCTTTCAAAGCATGCTAGTCATTCATCTTTCCAGTTCGAGCGCCCTTTACTAAACAAATTATGGATAATATTCAACTACTTCAATCATTCCAACAATATTGAAGTTTCATTCAGATACGGACTCTTTATAAATTTCTTCTTCTGAAGTCGCTATTTATATATTTTTCAGTTTGAGCGCTCAACTTAAAAAGTGTTGATGGATCTTAAACAAATTGAATTATTTAACTTGCATATTAGGAGAATATTTATGTGAGAGTCCATTTCGTATTTTTTTCCAAAGCGTCCTAGTCATTATTCTTTCCAGTTCGAGCGCTTTTTATTAAACACATTATGAATAATATTCAACAAAATCGAATAATACAAACAATCTTGAGTTATTATTCAGATAGGGACTCTTTCTGAGTTTTCTCTTTTTCTTCTCAAGTCGCCTGGTTATATATCTTTTCAGGGTGAGCGCGCTTTATAAAAAAACTTATGGATTGATCTTTAACAAATTGAATTATTTAAACTTGCATATTGAGAGAATATTTAGGCAAGGGTTCTTTTTGTATTTTTTGTCCTTCCAAAGCCTTCTACTCATTTATCTTTCCAATCTGAGCGCGCTTTTCTAAACAAAATATTGGTTGATATTCAACAAATTCAATCATTTAAACATTATTGAATGGATGTTCAGATAGGGACTCTTTCTAAATTTTGTCTTCATCTTCTAAAGTCAATAGTTATATATTTTTCAGTTTGAGCGCGCTCAACCTAAAAATATCGATGGATCTTTAACAAATTGAATTTTTTAACTTGCATATTAGGAGAATATTTATGTAAGGGTCCTTTTCGTATTTTGTTTTTTGTTCTTCCAAAGCATCCTAGTCATTAATCTTTCCAGTTCGAGTGCCTTTCATTAGACACATTATTAATAATATTCAACAAATTCAATCATTCCTACAATATTGAGTTTTTATTCAGATAGGGACTTTTTCTGACTTTTCTCTTTTGCTTCTGAAGTCGCCTAGTTATATATGTTTTCAGTTTGAGCGCGCTTTATAAAAAAACTTATCGATTGATCTTTACAAATTGAATTATCTAACTTGATTATTAAGAGGATATTTAGGTTAGGGCTTTATTCGTATTCTGTTTGTTTTTTCTTCCATAGCATCCTAGTCATCAAACTTTTTAGTTCGAGCGCGCTTTATTAAACACATTATTATTATTATTATTATTATTATTCAACCAATTCAAACATTCAAACAAGTTTGAGTGATTATTCAGATAGGGACTGTTTCTGACTTTTCTATTTTTCTCCCAAAGTCGCCTAGCTATATATCTTTTCAGTTTGAGCGCGTTTCAATGAAAAAATTATTGCTTTATCTTTAAAAAATTGAATTATTCAACGTGCATATTAGGAGAATTTTCATGTAAGGGTTCTTTTTGTATTTTGTTTCTTCCGAAGCGTCCTAGTCTAGTCATGTATCTTTCCAGTCCGAGCGCGTTTTATTAAAAAAATCTTAATTAATAGTCACCAAATTCAATCATTTATACAATCTTGAGTGAGTATTCAGATTGGGACTTTTTCTGAATTTGGTCTATTTTCTAAAGTCGTCTAGTTATACATCTTTTCATTTTGAGCGCCTTTTACGAAAAAACTATCAATTGACCGTAAACGAATTGAGTTATTTAACTTTAAGAGTATATTTAGGCGAGGGTTCTCTTCGTTTTTTTCTTCCAAAGCATCCTTGACATATATCTTTTTAGTTCGAGCGCGCTTTTTGAACAAAACATTGAATAATATCCAACAAATTCCATTATCTATACATGATTGAGTGAATATTCAGATTGGGACTCTTTCTGAATTTGGCCTTTTTCTTCTAAAGTTGTCTAGTTATATATTTTTTCAGTTTAAGAGCTCTTTCCTGAAAAATATCAATTGATCTTGAACGACGTGAGTTATTTAACTTACGAATTCAGAGAACAATCAGATGAGGGTTCTTTGCGGATTTTGTTTCTTTTCTTCTAGAGCGTCCTAGAAATTGATATTTCCGGTTCGAGCGCGGTTTGTTGGAAAACTTATCAATTCATCTTTAACTAATTGAATTATTGGTCTTGCATATTAAGAGAATATTCAGGTAAGGGTTCTCTTCGTATTTTGTTTCTTCCAAAGCATCCTAGACATTTATCTTTCCAGTTTGAGCGCGCTTCACTAAAAAAATATCAATTGATCCTTAACGAATTGAGGTTTTCAACTTACGAATTCAGAAAACATTCAGATGAGGGTTCTCTGGGAATTTTGTTTCTTTCCTTCTAAAGCGTCCTAGAAATTGATCTTTCC
>WSXT02148487.1:0-10329 GCA_011762715.2 Neuroterus valhalla
AACCTCAGGGGCCTTTCCTCTATCCGCAACCTGGGGACGCGCTACGTAGTGGTGATAGGTACCCACCAAGTAGAAATTCAATGAATTTCAATTTACATAAATCTTGGAATATTTCTTCGTCAAATTGTATAATATTGTACGCAAAAAAAAAGTCTGACGAAAAGTTCTCTGCAGGATATACCTACTTTTACTTAAATTATCATGGAACGTTGATAATCATATCTTATTCCACAATTCGACATATTATTCAGGACGATATGATTTCACAATTGCATCAATTGAGAAGAAATGAATAAAAACGTGACTTTTGAGATGCAAGTTAAGGTGAAACTTACACGTCACAACAAATTGCAATATAAAACAATGTTGAAACTACAACAACTCTTGAAATTTGCAATTTCTCCAATCTCGTGATTTATATACACAGTAAAACTAGTAGGTGTGTGTATAGAGTGTGTGTTACCAATTCAAAGGTACACATTATGATGATATTGTGAAAAACACTGCAATACCTGAAGGTTTTTCTATGACAGAATTGTATGAAAACGTTGCAAACGGTTGACAGCTATGCTAACTAGTACGACATTGTTAGTGAAAACCACGTCTGAACTCTTGATGTAGTTTCCAACTTGCTAAAGCGTTTTTATCGCAAATTTCAATACACATCAGTCGATACGATTGTCCATACTTTCTATAAAAATATAATCTAATGTTTCTTGTTGCAGAGTTGAGTTCACAGATCAACTTTTTATCTACTGACGAAGCCATTACTGATGTTCTTCCTTTTGAAACTTCTCATTACTATAATCGACCTAATTATCAGGACAGATTGAGTCCTCCTGCTGAGCTCGGTCTCCGTGTGAGGTCCAGGTCACCTCCTATGAAGAGGCGTTCAACTAGAATCCGATCCTTACGCATACTTAGATACAAACCTGAACTACTTGAATTTATACGACTCATTCCCCACATCAATCAGCACCGGCAATACAAAATTCAAAAATACACTTTTTCTGTCGAAAAACCAATTCAAGTAAGAATAATAGACAGTCAATATGGGCCCATGCCAGCTGGAGAACAAAACGTTTTGACAACATCCAATGGTGACGTCGTTGCAATATTGGAGGGTGGGAGTTTTCTTCGTGGAATATACAATCAATCTAGAAAACGAGCAATCATAAACATGAGAAGCGGAGTTGCTTTCGAAATGAGTCGAGATTTAGCCATGGAAACTCCCTTGGGCTCCCGTCAGCTAATATCACAGAATTTCGAATTGATAGTCTTGGAACACTTGTGAATGACAATTTCTTGAACTTGAAGTTTATTGAAAGATTTTTAATCTAAAATTGGATATTGTTTTTTATCTTAAGTTGGATTAAAATTTTTCAAGTCACTGGTAATTATTCTGAGAAAGTGAGTGTCTTATAGGTCTTGAAGTCCTTACCTTTTGTGAATACTTGGATTGCATTTGTATTCCAGCTGCGGGCATGGAAACACGAACAGCGCGCCCTCCATCTGCCGTAAGGCACATTAGCTCGGCATTTTGCGCGGGATATTCGAATTTCCAAAATTATTTACTTTTTATACTTGCAACTAAATGTGGTGAATTTACTTCGAGAAAACGTATAATTTTCCGAAATAACTCCCTCGATTTTGAAGAGCTTTTCTCAACACCCCTCAGGATGATATATCAGTGCAAATGATACGTATTCTTCTAAGTGCTGTTTAACACTCTAACCTGGAATATGAAATGAATGAAATTTATCATTCATTTGTGCGTTTAGATAATTGTTTCGGTAATGTGTATGAATTACGCATTCGAGTGATTATGTTATGCGCTAAAAACTATTTATACAATGCAATACAATAATTTTCGAATCTATTCGATTTCTCCTTGCTGTTCCAGTTGTTTCACGTCGAGCATTCAAAGAATAATGCAGGCCATGTATCCATGAATTAAGAACAAAAATGTTCTGACGAGGGCGATGGGATTTGAGAGGATTAAAACTACTCTGAACAAACTGATACCGAACACTGGAAAGAAAAACTTTTTTTTTCTGTTAGTTTGTTTGAAAATTTGACTCCAGGATTCAAAACTGTTCTCGTATCCAGAGGAGTTCAAATTAGGATCGAAATTCAACGTTTAGGAATATGAGAGATTTTATGGAATGTTTCAATTTGAAAGCTTTCAATATTATCAACCATTTATATTTTAAAACTTCTTTGGCCGTTTTTAATACAGAAAAAATGAGTCTTCTATCAAGGATATTAGTATTCTACAAAAAAAACGGATTTTTAACGAAAGTGCGCGATTTCGAAGCCAAAAAGGCATATTGATAGCTTGGATGTTTTTTACGAGGATAATTATGATAAAATAAAGTGTTTCGGTTTCGGCTGACTCGAATTTTATATTAGATATTATTGGGAAGATTGGAAGTGTATTTTTCAAATATTTATTACAAAATGAGACGTCGAAAAAGCTGAAACAAAATAAAGAAGATGAAAAAAAAATTATTTTCAGTTTATGTTTACTCTAATAATATAAATTGTAAGTACTTACCTGCTACTTAGTTCCTCAACTACCACAAGTTTCACGTAACACTGATATTGCACTTGAAAGTACACTGTGATTGCACTTGAAAGTACCAAATTGTGATAAAAGAGTGAAAAATCACGTCGAGTCAACCAACCCAATAACCGACCGACCGGCCAAACGTCAACATTGCGTTTAGAGACATTCGAAAACAGACGCTTGAATCTGATTGGTCATAGCTCTCACTCTCGTCGTATGGCAGCAGATTCGTGCTACGGGAAGTTCCTATACCCCCGTCTCTGAAAGTATTGTCGGAAGCAATAGGCTCACATATATTCACCTATAAATGTTATCAAATATGTAGAGGAGATCACCTCAACCGTAAATATGAAAATGTTCCATATATTTCAGCTTCATCTTGCGGCAAAAATAATGGAACATTTCATTGTTCGAAGCAAAAAAAAACATAAAAAAAGTTCTAGGGCATGTGTATTACACTTTTTCATCAGATGATGTAGAATATAATTTCGATCATTTATTTTGTAGTTCTCGAACTTTCCAGAAAAATTGTTAGGAATAATTCGAATTGCATTTTTTCAACGATGTTCTACATTCAATTATTTTTCTAAATAAAAAATTGGTTTAGTTCCGTAAGAATGTATCAAATATGTTATTCATGGTAAATGAAGATCCTTAGCTTCGAAATGGATGGAAAATGTGTTATACTTAAGTATAAATAAGTAGTTTGAGGAACTTATGTAACTTATTGTAAAGAGAACGGAAGCCCTCAAACTCGTAGAAGGAAAGAGAATAAATCACATTACATTGAGATCTATAGTTCTGTACGAATTTCGAAACGCATCAAATATATGTATTATGATAAATTTTAACTTCTGGAAAAGCATATGAAATTACGAAAAATTGCCCTAGCAACAGCTCAACAATAAACCAATAAATGTCCATACATCTATTCACTTCAAACTGACTAATAAAATGTTAATATCTTAGAAGGACAAATTTAGAACCTTTTATCTCGAAGACAGCAACTGAAGGCCACATCTGTGTTATAAGAGCTGATAAAGCTCAAGTTCATAGTCATTTGACATATTGCCGATCGCATTCTCCATCTGAACGTGAATCAGTTTTTTCTCTGATTAGAAAAGATGAGGATACGTCATACTCTCGCCTTATTCTTGGCAGTCACCCTCAATTCTCTTGGTAAATAGATTTGTTTGATACATCTTTAATCTCGAATGTATTTTTCACAGCTATCGGAATTTTCGCGATTTTATTTGCAGTCCACCCTTTTTCCGATTTTCTCCCAAATTTTATTCTTACGTGTCCGAAATAATTACAAATTTGATCCCAAGTTATTCTTTGAGAATCCGAAATATGAGTATCATATTAAAAGAAATGAAATTCGGAAAGTGTTCCTTTTGATCTGAAATTCGCAGCAATTTTAAAAGCAGAATATACTTTGAGTTCAAGAGAAAGCGAAAAGTTCTTCAATGTCCCCCTTTTCCAAATTGGATACCGGACATCTGAGCATACGGCAATTTTGCTCGAGCCCAACTGTGCCCGTGCGAAGATGGAACATTTTAAACTGTCAACGTGAAAATTTAAAGGTACACATATGGTATCTTCTCGACGTGCACATAAATCTAAATATGTGTGCAGCGTGTCTAATTGACGACGGCTACGTGCACAGATCGGACGGTGTTAACTCTGCGAAATTGAAATCAATTGATGTGAAAGAACGAAACGGTTTTGAATTCTAAGGCATTCTAAATCAATATATACTACATTGACTGTAATTTTTCCATGTGTGAAAAGCTTCATACATTTCATCAAAATTTTTCCGCTGCTGCATACGGTATGGAACTTTGACATGTTCCCAATCGAGCTGATGCTCAGCTGCAAGCTGATGTTGAGAAATCACTCCAAGCTCATACAAACTGTGTACTGAATTATCACGAGGTTACTCTGTCCTAGTAAAATGTAATCTGATAGCATGGTTTACGTAATACATACCACAGACTGGACAAATAATTTTATATACTTTTTAGCCAGCTGAGAAATATCAAAAAAATCTCTGCATACTTCCGCGAAACTGTAAAGTTTGCAAATATTCCCAAAGTTTGTTCCGATAATGAATTCACTCGAAACTTTATTTACCTCTGAAGACGAATTACTATGAAAGAGTACAGTGAACAAGATTTCAATCTGCATTAAGGCTTAGATACACGTTTCACAGTTCTGGATTAGGTTCCTTGCACATCAAGACAACTAAAGAATAAATGCTATGGCTAATTATTGCTAGAATCTTATCTTAGATGATCAAAGTATAGTATATTGACCCTCAAGTAATAGACGTACTTCCTGATATGCTGCAGTCAAAAATATAGGCGCATACTTTCACTATTAATCAAGAGTTCAAGATCAGGTTCTTTGAGTTTTTCTTTATCATCAATTTGCTGAACGAGACCCCCTTTTTTCGAAGCAGTTCGTTTATAAAGAATTGAATACGAAGACAGGCTTCTAATAAGAGAAGCCTTTTCAGGTTCATTACACTCCAAAAATATCCGTTGCGCAATCCTGTACCATTCTTTTTGAGCTAATATAATTTTTCAAAGCTAGCTGGTTCAAGTGCATCATTAGCCCCCTTAGCAATATTACAGACGACCTATTCTTGCAGAATGTTTTCCGTTGCTTCATCAAAAAAAAGAAAACTTTCCCCTTTCGTCTTACATTGTGAGGAACGGTATTTGTTCTCGAAGTGCGAGCACTCTGACAGCCCACCTTCTCCCGTCGCATCGTATGTGATATGCTACTAAGCTACATGGTGAAGATTGCCAAAGATAGAGCACCATGAGAGTGGAACGACACGAGATTTTACTCAACTCTGGATCTCGCGATAAATTGATAATCAGACTCTTGTCTCGATCTCGAAGCAAGACACACTTGACTCCCTGGCCAAACGTCCTTAACGCAATGCTTATCCCTGACAAGACTGTCTTAGTATCACAAGAAGCAGCAAAATTTCTTTTATTTTCATTGCAAAACAAGTATAATTGCAATTACTTTGAATTTACCAAACATGCACCACTTGGAAAGATTGTAATTAATTTCTCCAATTTCAAGCACATTGTGCTCATGCTTAAGTTCTTCCACTCATTGATCCACATCTTTCCAATAGACGAGTTTGCCTTCTGCGCAAGATATCTTTTGAGATCTTTGTCTTGATTGCAGAATGTAGTTTCTATGTCAGCTCTTACTTAGTTCTGTACCTTTAATCAAGAGCCTAAGATTTCCGCTTTTTATTTTGATAAGTTCAAATCACTCACTAAGTCATTCAGTTCAAGCTCATTTTATCTTTATCTCACTTTATCTTCATCATCTAAATTATTTATGGTGCGGATACAGTCCTATAAACAGGCCTTGTTGCAGACAAAACTCTAGGGTACTCAAAGTTTGTTGCAGTTTTTTCTCTGTGCTTCGATATACGTTCTATATTACAAAGGAAGAATCAGTGCAGTCACACATGTCCTACAGTAGATGCCAGATGCATAATTTTTATCTGAATCCTTTGCTACGATGTGGGAGTATAGCTCATAGCCTACTCGAACCATATCTGCGAATCCCTCTCTTTCGTTACATGGTAAAAAAACACCACATACATAACAAACGTTTTCGGGATCATTTCAACAACTAACTAGCGTGTTGTAACTACTATTAGCCATTCAACCAACAACAAAAGACCAAACGGGAATCTCATGATGTAGGGGAAACTGTTGCTCCTTTGTCGATAAAGTTTCTATATCTAGAACTTCAAACGGGACCTGTTTATTGCTGGTAAACCTGACCTTAACTCGATGATGCTCACGACCAGCTATGGCAGCGTATATTTGATGCAGAGCCCAAGCCAGATCAACACCGTCACTACCTTCACAACGAGGAGGTGCTCTGGTGACAGTGCAGAAGGAAACTGACGGAATAACGTGTATTAGCAGATATTTTGGTAACTGTTCGAACTCGTGAACACACAATGTGGTTGTTGGATTCGAAATTGAAAACGCACCGGAATCGTGTTCAACATTCCTGCGAAAAATTATTCAGTACATTTTGCATCAAGATAAACAAATCTTTGTGAGAAAATTAGGTGACGAATATATTGTAAACTATAGGTGTGGGAAACAAACAAATCTCAGATTTGAATTTGTCGGAAAAAGTAATCCAAAAATGACGTTTCACATCCCACAGATTCTAAGGTTGTTTTTGTTGACAAATATTTATTAAAATATCTTGTGCATGGGAGCTCAGTCTTCCAACGGTCAAGCGTGAGTTTTGCAGAACAAGGCGTAGACAAACGCGAAGTGCGGGCAGCCGATATACAATACAATATACTGTTCTCTAAAATCAAACCTTATCATAAATTTCTGTACCCTTTTTGGCTAAAAAAAGAATCGAAGAGGATTGAGGAAGATAATACATACCTTTATAATAAAGCTCGAGAAGATCCTACCCCTGAACCTTTCTGAGTTAGGTTCCGTGAGTCACGAACCTACCCTCTTTCTGGTTGACCTCCTTTACCTGAATAAGAATGTAGGGATGAGCGGGTACATGCCCTAGGGGGATATTCACAATACCATACATATCAAAGCCAAATTGTATATTTTACATGTCATAAAACATGAAAATGCCATCATCTATTATATTTGTACGTTGCCAAAAATATTTATAAAGATATAGAAGGAAATTTGCGACACAGATAGTTGGATACATTCAAGCATATGTATTGAAAGTTGAAACCCTCAATTGTCCTTCTGATAAGAAAAAATTATTTATTCAAAAATACCTAACCCTCAACTAATCACATGAAAGAGGCCATGTTCTATCCTAGTCTCATCTTTACCTCTGTCTATTTTTTTAAATCATACATCCAAACCTCGTCTTAGTTGTCGGTGAATGTAGACTCACATGAGTCTCTCTCTCCCTCCCCCCCCCTCTCTCTCTCTCTAACCACTCATTCAAGCATGAATTAAAAATAGGAACTATAGTATTTTTTATTATATAAAGTATTCTTTATTGATCATTTTCTCTCAAAATGAGATGGCTATTATCTGGGTCTGGTTTTCCTGAAAGGACGCAGAGTTAGAGGGGAAGAAAAAATTCCTTATCTCCACCCAAAGACAATTCCACGGAAAAAACAGACGTTTCGAGACACAAAATGACTCGAAGAGAAAGAGAAAAATGTATATTTTCCACCTCGAGACAATCATACGCCTTAACAAAATTGGTCGGCTCAATTTCGAGTTTGAGGGTAGATTATCTTAAGCTTTCGAAAGTGGAGAGATCTACGTTCGAAGTCTTGAAGGATCTCCTTTTGAGCATGACACCCAACTCAATTGTTGATGTTTCACTTCAACAATCTGTCCAACTGCACGTACTAGTGAGTAAAAGCACTCAGAGTCAGATATGAGGAAAAATTTCCTTATTCCACCTCAAGAGACTTCTCTGTATTCCTCTCAGCTCGCTGTCGAGTCACCAACAGTCACCGTCACCAACTACTCCTTTCTCGCGCAGTCGACCCTTTTAAGTGCGAACCACAAGATTCCCCTTCTACGCGCCCAAGTGTGTGGGCGAAAGACCACGACATGCGCTCTCGCGTTATTTCGTGAGCCCCCATGCCTCCCCACGCCTCCTATCTGTGTTCGGAACAGAGTTGCCTATTTACAGGCTTCAAACACATGATGAAAAGGTTGCAGTATGTATCACTTGAAGGTAAGGAGTATAATAGTACATTTTGATGCATGTGCCAGAGGTGATTATTTAGCGAATGAGGCGGTTTTTGCAAGAGTGAAGTGAGTTACAAAAGCATAATTCGCTGGAAATCACCTCCCACAGACGTATCAGACAGTACTTTATACCACGATAGCCGAAATAATCATTTTAGAGTTGAGATTTTGAGGTTAAAGCCGTATAGATATTAGAATGGTTATCATAATTTGCAATTCGATATTTTAATGGAGATTATATCAAATTATTTAGCGTATTTGCCAGTGTATGCAATACACTACACGTTCAAGATTCACCAGAAATAAAACAGCGCTTTAGGACACATGAGTTGAAAAAATGTTGGATCTCAAAACTTGATATCCTGCATCCCCCTAAATTTGGAAAATTTCACAAAAACCATTCTAACCGTAGATTTTAGTTACCTTACTATTGAATCAGAATAGGACAGTTCATATATTCCATGAATCTTCACAATTGACTGCTCTTGAAGACATGAGATGTGACAATCCTATTGAAGCTGCAATCGTGCTATACAAAATGAAATTTCTTTTATCCTCATTTCACAGATATGTCATCAGGTATGCTGCCCACAACAAAGGACTTTCTATCACGTGTTGGCATGACTCAAGAACATCCTAACCATCAAGGTAGCCCTAGTTTATTATTATCACTTTAATTATTATACTATGAGGCCTACCTTTTTTCCACTCAATTTTTGGCCCTCAATTCATCATAAAACAAAAAGTATTGTGGAAAAAATAATTAAGAATAAAAACTGTCAATTCTACTTCCACCCTAATCATTTTACTTTCGCCTCGCTGATTCCACCTTCGCCTTGCTGATTTTACCTTCTACACGCTTATTTCACTCTTGCCCTTCAAATTTTACTTTAGCCTTCTTAACTTCACTATCAACCGGCTTATTTCATTTCGGTTCGCTAATTTTACTTTGGCCTCGCAAATGCTATCTACAGGAAATATATGCTTCTTTACATTCTCATCAGAGAAGCTATTAGATTTTTCCTTACTATTTTCTGGAGCGGATCAAGGTACAGCTCACACGTTATTGCCAAGTAAAATGAAACTCCACCCAAAAAGTTTTTGTGCAAACAATGACGACCACAAGTTATGTTTGAGATCATTCAACTTGTTAACAGAAATCCTTTCAGATTTTCCAAACTAGATTATGGATTTGGAATCCTAGGAAGGATGAGAAACGTGACTAAATAAAATCTTACCCTGCGCCGATTCCTACACAATAGACAAACATTATGTAAGGAGATAGTAAAAAATTAATCCCGAAATAGACTTGCAGTATGACTCGAATTATTGGCTGCGTCTTGTCACACAGGATTTCGCGAAAACCAGACATTTTTAGCTTTTGGGTCGTCGCACAGTGGGAACAAATCTCAAAAAGCTGGCCAAAACCCCCTATAATTCCGGAATTTAAACAAAAATTTGCCAAAAGCTTGCCTGATCGTCCGTCAGCCCGCTGCCAAAAAGTGTAATGATATGACAACGTATGCCCATCAGGCAGTCAGTATTTGCGGACATGGTGATTAATATGAAACCAAAATCAGTGCGTCCCCATGGAACTTATGTGAGAAAAATCAATTTTTTGTCGGAAAAAATTAACATCCTTTGTAAAACGATAGTATAGCGTATGCCGATCACACTTCGCAATATTCCAACAAAGTTAACCATGAAAAAAAATCGGCATACATGAAGCGTGGAACAACAATGAGATATTTTGTGTTATTTTTTAGGGTCTCAGCCGACCTTCGAGATTGCCTGAGACCCGCTCTGTACGTATGCCGATTTTTTTTCATGGTTCACTTTGTTGAAATATTGCGAAGTGTGATTGGCATACGTTATACTATCGTTTTACAAAGGATATTAATTTTTTCCGACAAAAAATTGATTTTCCTCACATAAGTTCCATGGGGACGCACTGATTTTGGTTTTATATTAATCACCATGTCCGCAAATACTGACTGCCTGATG
>WSXT02148498.1:0-10328 GCA_011762715.2 Neuroterus valhalla
TTTTTGGTCTTAACCCTCCGTCTTGTCCGGGGCTTGGGGGTGGGGGGGGGGCAGAGAGGGAATCCCCTTACTGGTCATATAAATTATGTTGGTCAAACTCCCACCCCTTTTTTAGGTCCGGTGGGCAGGGAGGCATCCCTGTGATCAGCTACAAAAATAATTTTGGTCAAACCCCCATCCCTTTCCCAGGTACCGTGGGGCAGGAAGGCACCCCTGATATTTGCTAAAGTAATAATGTTGGTAAGACCCTCACCCGTTTTCCAGGTCCCATATAAAAGGGCGAGGGGGAGGGGGGGGGGAGAATAATAACAAGGGTATCCCTGTGACTTGCTACAGAAATGATCTTGATAAAATTATTACCCCTTTCGCAGGTAATCCTCTTACTGTTCACAGGAATACTGATGGTCAAACGCCAACCCTTTCCCCAAGTCCCATGGGGAAGAGAAGGCAACCTTCTTACTGGTCACAGAAGTAATGTAGGTTAAACGCCTACCTCTTTGTCAGGTCTCGCGGAGGCGAAAAGGCATCCCTGTGATCGGCTACAGAAATAATCTTGGACGAACCCCTACCCTTTTTTCAGGTCTCGTGGGTGCGGGAGGCATTCCTGTAATCGGCAACAGAAATAATCTTGGTCAAGCCTCTACCCCTTTCCCAGGTACCGTGGGGGCTGGGAGGCATCCCTGTGATTGGCTACAAGGATAATCTTGGCCAAACGCGTACTTCCTCCCCGGGTACCGTTGGGCGGGAAGGCAACCCTGATATTCGCTACAGTAACAATGCTCGTCAAACCCCTTCCTCTTTCCCAAGTCCCACGGGGAGCGGAAAGGTAACCCTCTTTTGGTCATGTGAACAATGTCGGTCAAACGCCTACCCCTTTTTAGGCCCCAAACGGGGAGGAGAGGAAGCAACCCTCTTACTTGTCACAGAAATAATCTTGGTCAAACCCCTACCCTTTTCCCAGGTCCCATGTGGGGAGAAGGGGGAGCAACCCTCATACTGGTCAGAGAAGTAATGGTGGTCAAACGCCAACCCTTTTTCCAGACATTATTTTGGTCAAATTATTACCCCTTTCGCAGGTTTCCCTCTCAATGTTCACAGAAATACTGATGGTCAAACGCCAACCCTTTTTCCAAGTCCCATGGGGCGGGAAGGCAATCTTCTTACTGGTCACAGAAGTAATGTAGGTCATACGCATACCTATTTCTTAGGTCCCGTGGAAGGGAGGCAACCCTCTTACTGCAAACAGGAATAATGTTCGTCAAACGCCTCCTCCTTCAACAGCTCCAGCGGGGGGCATGGGAGCAACCCTTCTACTGGTGATATAAATAATGTTGGTCAAACGCATGTCCCTTTTGCAGCTCCAGTGTAAGAAGGAGGGGAAGCGACCCTCTCACTGTTCACAGAAATAATCTTGGTCGAACGCTTACCCTTTCCAGGTACCGTTGGGCGAGAGGAACCCCTGATATTTGCTACAGTAATAATAAAACCTTCCCCCTTTTAATGGTCCCATGTGGGTAGGAAGGGAAGGAACCCTCTTACTGCTCACAGAAATAATGTTGGTTAAACGTACCTTTTTGCCAGGTCCCGTAGAGGAGAGGAGGCAAACCCTCCTACTGATCACGGAATTGATGTTGGTCCAAGGCCTATCCCTTTCCTAGGTCCCAAGGGGAGCGTAAAGTAACCCTCTTTTGGTAATATAAACAATGTTGGTCAAACGCAAATCCCTTTTCCAGATCCCATGCGGGAAGGAGGGAAAGCAGCCCTCTTACTTGTCTCAAAAATAATCTTGGTCTAACCCCTACCCCTCTCCCAAGTCCCATGTGGGGGAAAGGGGGCATAAGGCTGTTCACAAGGGTATCCCTGTGATTGGCTACAGAAATGATCTTAGTCAAACCCTTACCCCTCTAACAAGTTACCCTCTTACTGGTCTTTGAAATACTGCTGGGCAAACGCCAACCCTTTCCCAAGTCCCGTGGTGGCGGGAAGGCATACTTCTTACTGGTCACAGAAGTAATGTAGGTCTCGTGGGGGGAAGCGAACCTCTCACTGCAAACAGGAATGATGTTGGTCAAATGCCTCCCCCTCCCACAGCTCCCGCGGAGGGCGTAGAAGCAACCCTCCTACTGTTGATATAAATAATGTTGGTCAAACGCCTACCCCTTTTCCAGGTCCTGTGTGAGGAGGAGGGGAAGCAACCCTTTTACTGGTTACAGAAAGAATTTTGGTCGAACGCTAACCCTTTCCAGGTACCTTTGGGCGGATAGGCAACCCTGATATTTGCTACAGTATTAATGTTCTGCAAAGCCCTCCCCCTCCCACAGCTCCCGCGGGGGTGCGTAGAAGCAACCCTCCTACTGGTGATATAAATAATGTTGGTCAAACGCCTACCCCTTTTCCAAAACAGGCGGGAGCAAAGAGGCATCCCTGTGTTTGGCTACAAAAACAATCTTGATCAAACCCCTACCCCTTTCCCACGCACCGTAGGGCTCCCGCGGAGGGCGTAGAAGCAGCCCTCCTACTGGTGATATAAATAATGTTGGTCAAACGGCTAGCCCTTTTACGAAGTCCCGTGGAGGCGGGGAGGCAACTGCCCTACTTGTCACAGAAATAATGTAGGTCAAACAGAAACCCCCTTTTCAGGTCCCGTGAGGGAGAAGGCAACCCTCTTACTGCAAACAGTAATAATGTTGGTCAAACGCCTCTCTCTCCCACAGCTTCCGCGGAGGGGCGTAGAAGTAACCCTCTTCTGGTGATATAAATAATGTTGGTCAAACGCCTACCCCTTTTCCAGGTCCAATAAGGGGAGAAGGGGAAGCAACCCTCTTACTGGTCACACGAATAATATTGGTCGAACGCTTAGGCTTTTCCAGGTCTAGCGGCGGTAGGTCAAACGCCTACCCCTTTTCCAGGTCCAATAAGGGGAGAAGGGGAAGCAACCCTCTTACTGATCACGGAAGTAATGTTGGTCAAACGCCTACCCCGTTCACTGGTCCCTTGGTTGGCGGGGAGACATCCCTGTGATTGCATACAGTAAAAATGTTAGTCGAACCCGAAACCCTTTCTTGTGTCCCGCTGGGAATGGAAGAAACCCTCTTGCTGGTCACAAAAATAATGTTGGACAAACCCCTACCCCTTACTTAGATGCTTTAGAGGGTGGGAAGGCAAACCTCTTGCTGGTCACAGAAGTGATGATGGTCAAACGCCTACCCCTTTCCTAGATTCCATGGGGGCGGGCGAAGGAAGAGGGCGAGACCCCTACTGGTCGCAGGATACTGCTGGTCGAACGCCAAACCTTTTCCCATGTCCCATGGGGGCTGGTAGGTATTCCTGTTATTGGCTACAGAAATTATCTTGGTCAAATCCCTGCCACTTTTCCAGGTCCCGCGTGGGTCAGGGAGGCAACCCTCTTCCTGATCACAGAAAAAATGTTGGTCAAACGCCTACCCCTTTTGAGGGTCAGGTGGGGGCGGGAAGGTATCCCTGTGAACGGCTACATAAATAATCTTGGTCAAACCCCTACCTTTTTCCCCGGTACCGTGGGGCGGGACGACACCCCTGATATATGCTACAGTTATAATGTTGGTCAAACGCCTACCCCTTTTCCGGATCCCATGTGGGGAGAAGGGGAAGCAACCCACTTATTGGTCACAGAAATAATCTTGGTCGAACGCTTACCCTTTTCCAGGTACTGTTGGGCGGGAAGGCACCCCTAATATTTGCTACAGTATTAATGTTCTTCAAATCCCTAGCCCTTCGCCAGGTCCAACGGGGGGCGGACAGGCAACCATTTTACTGGACATACAAAAAATGTTGGTGAAACCCCTCCCCCTTTCTATAAGCCCATGTGGGTAGGAGGGGAAGCAACCCTCTTACTGGTCACAGAAATAATGTTGGTTAAACCTCCCTTCTTTCCAGGTCCCGTGGAGGCAGGAAGGCAACCCTCCTACTGATCATAGAATTGTTGGTCAAACGCCTGTCCCTTTCCCAGCTCCTGCGGTTGGCGGAATGGCAACCCTCTTACTGGTCATATGATTAATATTGGTCGAACGCTAACCCTTCTCCAGGGCCAGTGGGTGGGAGGCATCCTTATGACTGGTCACAGAAGTAATGTTGCTCAAAACCCTCCCCCTTTTTCAGGTCCCATGGGGGCGGGGAGGCATCCCTGTGATTGTCTCCAAGAATATTTTTGACCAAACGCGTACCCCTTTCCTAGGTACCGTTGAGCGGGATGGCACCCCTTATATTCGCTTTAGTATTAATGTTCGTCAAACCCCTACCTTTTCCCTAGGTCCCACGGGGAGCGGAAATGTTACCATCTTTTGGGCATATAAACAATGTTGGTCAAACGCTTATCCCTTTTCCAGGTTCCATGCGGAGAAGAGGGGAAGCAACCCTCTTACTTGTCACAAAAATAATCTTGGTCAAACCCCTACCCCTTTCCCAAGTCCCATGTGGGGAGGACGGCAAGCAACCCTCTTACTGGTCACAGAAGTAATTTTGATCAAACGCCTACCTCTTTTCCAGGTCTCGAGGAGGCCGGATAGCATTCCTGTGACCGGCTACAGAAATTATCTTGGACCAACCCGCACCCCTTTTTGAGGTATCGCGGGGGCGGGGAGGCATCCCTGGAATCTGCTACAGAAGTAATCTTGGTCCAACCCCTACCCCTTTCCCAGGTACCGTGGGGTGATAGGCACCCCTCTTGCTGATCACAGAAGTAATGCTGTTCAAACGGCCAGCCCTTTTCCCAAGTCCCGTGGAGGCGGGAAGGCAACTGTCCTACTTGTCACAGAAATAATGTTGGTCAAACACCTACCCCTTTCCCAAGTCCCATGTGGGGAGGAGGGGAAGCAACCCTCTTACTGGTCACAGAAGTAATGTTGATCAAACGCCTACCTCTTTTCCAGGTCTCGAGGAGGCGGGAGGTACGGTGGGGCGGGAGGGCAGCCCTGATATTTGCTAAAGTAATAATGTTTGCAAAACCCCTACCCGTTTTCCAGATCCCATGCAGAGGGGCGAGGAGTAGGGGTGTATAAGACTAATCACAGGGGTATCCCTGTGATTAGCTACAGAAATGATCTTGGTCAAACCCTTACCCATTTCCCAGGTAACCCTCTTACTGGTCTTAGAAATACTGCTGGGAAAACGCCAACCCTTTCCCAAGTCCTGTGGGGGCGGGAAGGCAATCTTCTTACTGGTCACAGAAGTAATGTAGGTCAAACGCATTCCCCTGTCCAGGTCCCGTGGGGGGAGGCAGACCTCTCACTGCAAACAGAAATAATGTTGGTCAAGCGCCTCCCTTTCCCACAGCTCCCATGGTCGCCAGGTCCCATGGGGGGCAGAAAGGTCTTACTGGTCGTATGAACAATGTTAGTCAAACGCCTACCCCTTTTCAAGGTCCCATGTGGGGAGGAAGGAAAGCAACCCTCTTACTCGTCACAGACATAATCTTGGTCGAACGCTAATGCTTTTCCAGGTCTAATGGTGGTGGGGAGGCATCTCTCTCTCACTTGTCACAGAAATAATGTTATTCAAAAACCCTCTCTTTTTCCCAGGTCCCGCGTGGGGCGGGAAGGCAACCCTTTTGCTGATCACAGAAGTAATGCTGGTCAAACGGCCAGCCCTTTTCCCAAGTCCCGTGGAGGCTGGAAGGCAGCCGTCTTACTAGTCACAGAAATAATGTAGGTCAAACGCATACCCCTTTTTCAGGTCCCGTGAGGGGGAAGGCAACGCTCTTACTGCAGACAGTAATAATGTTGGTCAAATGCCTCCCCCCCCCACACAGCTCCCGAGGGGGTGCGTAGAAGCGACCCTCCTACTGGTGATATAAATAATTTTGGTCAAACGCCCACCCCTTTTCCAGGTCCCATGTGGGGAGAAGGGGAAGCAACCCTCTTACTGGTCACAGAAATAATCTTGGTCGAACGCTAAGGCTTTTCCAGGTCTAGCGGTGGTGGGGAGGCATCCCTCTTACTGATTACGGAAATCAGGTTTGTCAAACGCCTACCCCGTTCCCAGGTCCCTTGGTGGGCGGGAAGGCATCCCTGTGATTGCATACAGTAAAAATGTTGGTCAAACCTCGAAACCTTTCCTGGGTCCTGCTGGGAATGGAAAGGCAACCCTCTTGCTGGTCACAGAAATAATGTTGGACAAACCCCTACCCCTTACCCAGATGCTGTGGAGAGCTGAAAGGCAAACCTCTTACTATTTGCGGAATACTGCTGGTCAAACGCCAACCCTCTTCCCAGGTCCCGTGGGGGCTGGGAGGCGTCCCTCTTGCTGATCACAAAAGTGATGTTGGTCAAACGGCCACCCCTTTTGAGTCTCAGGTGGGGGCGGAAAGAGATCCCTGTGATCGGCTACAGGAATATTCTTGGTCAAACCCCTACCCTCTTCCCAGGTATCGTGGGGCCGGACGGCACCCCTGATGTATGCTACAGTAATAATGCTGTTCAAACGCCTACCCCTTTCCCGGGTCCCATGTGGAGAGGAGGGTAAGCAACCCTTTTACTGGTCACATATATAATCTTGGTCGAACGCTATGGCTTTTCCAGGTCCAGTGGTGTTGGGGAGGCATCCCTATCACTTGTCACAGAAAAAATGTTGGTTGAACTATATACCCTTTTTCCAGGTCCCGTGGAGGCGGGGAGGCAACCCCCTCACTGATTAGGGATTCAATGTTTGTCAAACACCTACCCCTTTCCCAGGTCTCTCGGTGGGCGGATAGGCAACCCTCTTACTTGTCATATAAATAATATTTGGTCAAACGCTAACCCTTTTGTCCATTGGGTAGAGGCATCCCTCCGACTGGTCTCAGAAGTAATATTGGTCAAACCCCTCCCCTTTCCTGGGTCCCACGTAGGGCGGAGAAGTAACCCTCTTAATAGTCATGCAAATAATGTTGGTCATAAGCCTACCCCTTCTTTAGATCACGTGTAGGGAGAAGGGGAGACAACTCTCTGACCGGCACAAAAATAATATTGGTGAACGCCTATTCCTTTTCCAGGTCCCACGAGAAGCGGAATCGTAACCCTCTTACTGGTCATATGAACAATATTGGTCAAACGCCTACGTCTTTCCCAGTTCCCATGTGGCAAGGAGGGGAAGCAACCCTCTTACGCTAAGGGTTTTTCAGGTCTACTGGCAGTGGGGAGGTATCCCTCTTACGTTTCACAGAAATAATGTTGGATAAACGTACCCTTTTTCCAGGTCTCGTGGAGGCGGGGAGGCAACCCTCTGACACATCACGGAAGTAATGTTGGTCAAACGTCTACCCCTTTCCCAGGTCCCGCGGTGGGCGGAAAGGCAACCCTCTTACTGGCCATATAAGTAATGTTGGTCGAACGCTTACCCAATTCAAGGTCCAGTAGAAGGAGGCATCCCTCTGACGGGTCACAGAAGTAATGTTGGTCAAACGCTCACCTCTTTTCCAGGTAACGTGGGGCGGGAAGACACCCCTGATATATGCTACAGTAATAATGTTGGTCGGACCCCTACCCCTTTCCCAGGTCCCACGGGGGGCGGAAAAGTTACGCTCTTGATAGTCATATTAATAATTTTGGTCAAACGCCTACCCTTTCTCAGGTCACGTGTTGGGAGGAGGGGAGGCGATTCTCCAACCGGCACAGAAATAATGTTGGTGAACGCCAACCCCTTTTCCAGGTCCCGTTGAGGCAGGGGAGGATCCCTGTGATTTGCTACAGTAATAATGTTGGTCAAAACCCTACCCCTCTCCCAGGTCCTACGGGTGGCGGAAAGGCTACCCTCTTACTTTCCATATGAAGAATGTTGGTCAAACGCCTCCCCCTTTTCCAAGTCCCATGTTAGTAAGGGGGGAAGCAACCCTCTCACTGATCACGAAAGTAATGTTGGTCAAGCGCCTACACTTTTCCCAGGTTCCTTCGGAGAGCAGAAAGGCAAACCTTTTACTGGTCACAGAAGTGATGTTGGTCAGACGCCTCCCTTTTCTTCCATTTCAGGTGAGGGCGACGAGGCATCTCTGTGATCGGCTACAGAAATAATCTTGGTCAAGCCCCTTCGGGGCTTATAGAAATACTGCTTGTCAAACGCCTACCCGTTTCCCAGGTCCCGTGGGGTCGGGAAGGCGCCCCTCTCACTGGTCACATAAATAAGTTGGTCACACAGCTACCCCTTTTCCCAGGTCCCGTAGGGGGCGGGAGCGTATTCCTGGTATACTGGTCACATGAGTGATTTTTGTCAAACGCCTACCCCTTCTCCAGGTCCCGTCGTGGGCGGAGAAGCGACCCTCTCACTGGTCGTAGAAATATTGTCGATCAAACAGCTACCGCTTTTCCAGGTCCTGTGGGGGCGGGAAAGATTCCATGTGATTCGCTTAAGGAATGCTGTTGGTCAAACCCCTACCTCTTTCCCAGATCTCATGGAGGCGGGAAGGCAGCCCTCTTACTGGTCACACAAATAATTTTTGTTAAACGCCTACCCCTTTTCTAGGTCCCGTCAGGAGCGGGAAAACGACCCTCTCACTGTTCACAGAAAAAATGTTGGTCAAACAATTCCTCCTTTTCCAGCTCCCGTGAGGACGGAAAAGCATCCCTGTGATTTGCTACAGGAATAATGTTGGTCATAGCCCCATCCTTTTCCCAGTTCCCATGTGGAAGGGGGGGGGGGAATGGGACACAACCATCCTATTGGTCATGGAAGTAATTTCGATTGAATGCCTACACCTTTTCCATGTCCCGTTGGGGTGGGCAGGCATCCCTGTGATTGGCCACATAAATAATCTTGGTGAAACCCCTACCTCTTACCCAGGTGCCGTGAAGGGCGGGAAGGCAAACCTCTTGATGATCACAGAAGTAATGTTGGTCAAACACCTACCCCTTTCCCAGGTCGCGTGTGGGGCGAGAATCAAACCTTCTAACTGATCACAGGAGTAATGTTGGTCAAACGCCTACCCCTTTACCAGGTCCCGTGGGGCTGGAAGGCATCTCTGTGATTGGCTACAGTAATAATGTTGGTCAAACCCCTAACCCTTCCCTGGGTCCCGCTGGGGGTGGAAAGGCAACCCTCTTGCTTGTCACAGAAATAATGTTGGGCAAACCCCTACCCATTGCTCAGGTGTCGTGAAGGGCGGGAAGGCAAGCTTCTTCATGGTCACAGAAGTAATGTCGGTCAAACGCCTACCCCCTTTCCAGGTCCCGTGGGAGCGGAGAGGCATCCCAGTGATTGGCTACAGAAATAATCTTGGTCAAACCTCTACCCCTTTCCCAGGTCCCGTGGGGGAGGGAGGGGGGAAGGCACTCCTCTTACTGGTCACAGAAATACTGCTGGTTAGAGGCCAACCCTTTTCCATGTCCCGTGTAGGCGGGAAGGCACCTCTGTGATTTTCTACAGTATTAATTTTGGTCAAACCCCTACTCCTTTTCCAGGTCCTACGCGGGTGGGAAGACAGCCCTCTTATTGGATGGACAAGAAAGAGTAATGACCGCTCATTTTCCCGGAAGCTATCACCCGTATGAGAAAAATATAAAAGTGAAAAATGTGTATTCCGATGAGATCAACAATTTTCACTTGAAAGATTTTTTTCAATTTTACATAATAGCTGAGATAAACTCGAAAACCCACAATTTTTATGGTTTTCTCACGATTTCAATATCAGAATTAAATTTCCGCCAATTTTTACTGTCATATTCGAAATCATAGCATGAAAATAGATAGGTATACGCTGTTTGACGGAAATCGGGCATATCACCTTTTCGGAAGTTTATCCGAATTTGTTTATGAAAATTGTTTATAATAATTAAATTACACAATAATAGAACTATTGCTGTTCTATGAGAGTAGTTGCAATAAATCTGTTCGATTGTGAGCTTATTTCAGCATCTTTTCTTAAGTTAGAAATTCACAAATCTGAGATGCCGAATTTTGTCACTTTCTTAGTTTATATATTGTTTATCTGAGAAACAAATTCAAGAATCGCGAAACCACAATTCTCCTGAGAACTGTTGTTGAACATTCAAAAATACATTCAAATTGGTTAAGAAATACGACCTGTAGGCGAATATGAACACAACTTTTCGATTTTGAACCACTGTGCGACGTGATACTTTCTGACTGATCGAAACTGACTCCTTACCGTTTTGACGAAATTCAGCAAGAACTAAAACTCTGTAGCGGTAGTTTCATTACAATAGTCAATTTTCCTTCAAACTGTTTGATACGCCTAGGGCGTGCGTCTTTCGGATCTCGCGCTTCGCGCTCGATGGTGATCTCACGTCGCGCTCCGCGCTCGGTTATGAATTTTCCTCGCGCTACGCGCTCGGCCTTTGTACCTCCCCACAGTTTTATATAGA
>WSXT02148509.1:0-10328 GCA_011762715.2 Neuroterus valhalla
TGTTTTCGGCGGGGGCTTCGCGTACATTGAGTAATTTATCGAAATAGTTTTTCCAAAGATTTAGTCCTTCTGTCGCAATAGTACAACAAAATTTAAATGTCCAAGCTGAGATTATTCCAAAATGAGATTGCGAGGAAACTTTGGCCAAGTTTAATTGGACCAAAGTGCAAGGAGAAAAACTCAATAAATTAATGACAGCAGAGTTGCAGAATTCATAACTTCCTCAGAAGTAGCTTTTTCACGCTTCTCGTGAAGATTGCTTCAGGTCATAACAATGCATAAAATTGACACGAATTCTAGGGCCAGATAATGCCTTAGGCCTTTGACGGCAGGTCACATTCAAAGTAATTTTTGCGCATTTCTTGTGGTTTTTAAATTTTTCCTGCATGAAACATGCCGCAATAGGACTAACTGCAGTGTGCAAAGTCAAATAAAAAACAGCGATGTTTGCCATTAATTCAACATCGAGAAAAACCATCGATACTTCCGATATGGCAGGTAGTTGTCACAAAAATTTGCTGCCGAAATGACTTGCCGTAAAGTGACTTGCTAAGGGTTGGTATAATACGTAGAATCGAGCTGAAATAAACTAGGAATTTGTTTCTAATTATGTATATATTATCTATACATTCTAATTATTATATATCGAAATGTTATAAACAATTATCCAAAATTTGTTCTGTCTACGCTCGTGACTATTCTCAAAAAACTTGTGGAATTCGTGCGGAAATCAACGTTCACAAGTTGTCACTCGAAAAATTTCCACAAATAAAATTGCAAAAATAGATAAAGTGGTAAATTTTTATTTGATTTTGCATTCTGTGTTATAGTTAAGACCGTACGATATTCAGTTCTTAATTGTTAATTTCATAATACGCATACAAGCAACCACCAAAGATTTCCCTTGGGAGCGACTAATATTCAAGAAAATGATTCTGTCTCCCAGTAAAATTGCGGTGGAATTACACGTATCGCCACGCCTCATGGCCGTGAGATGGGTGAACTCATGGTACGACGGGTGAACAATGAAGAACTAGCAGATCTCTCGTGTGCCTTGGAAACACGGAGTGACCCAAGATTGCAAGCTCTCTGCATCCGTCTCGCAAGTACCCCAGCATGTTTATGGCACGCATCTATGGGGAGAAGGTTACGAACCAGTGACCGCTTTGTACTTCCGAAAGCACTATTGACAAGGACCATTATTACTGTCAAATATTATAGTAGAGTCGCTGCAGCTCTCTTATTTGGTCTCGATACCTGTCCTTGCACTTATTCTTCTCCACTTTAAATTTGCTATCAGCCGTAGCCGACAACTCGATTACGAACATAGTTCGTTTTTCTTTGTCGAGGAGTGCGATTTCAGGTCTTGAATGTACAAAACATTGAGCTTGTGGTCCCAGTGAATTCGGCTTATATGTTCTTGATAGTCTACTAAATCAACCTTAGAATTAGAACCTTCCGCAGGGCAGGGTCGCGGTCAACACTATCAGAGTGACAAGATTGTAATCAAATATAGGTATATAATAAACCATATGTTTATAATGTGTTCTGGAAACTTCTCGTTTTGAATTGCGGCTACAGTATGCTCAAGTGCAAGTGACATCACCCTGACACGTGAAAATGAAACCTTTTCTGCCCGAATCAGGTCAAGATGATTTCAGGAAAGCAAACATTAGCTCTTGGTACAAGGATTGATCTCTAACATTTCTGTTATAGTTTCCGTGCATTTTCTTGTCGTCAAGCTGTTTGCAAAAGTTCATGACCTCTGCTTACTTCACCTGTACTTTCAGTAGTAAGGAATCTAGGTAAAGTAGTTCCTTGTCCACACTTCTGATGGTAAAATGTAGGCTGAGTCTTAGCCGTCTGCTGCGTGGCTTTGTAAAGGAGCGATACTCTGTCAATTAATCCATGATTCCTGATAATTGACAGGAGAAGATTTCTCCCGTTTGCGACGATGTCATCTGTACCCAGAATCATTCATTCATAAAGGCATTAAAAATTCAGAAGTCTGCGTCTGCCTCAATGGTGTTGGGTATACAAGCGCGGATTGGACGAGTTGGTATATGCATAATCTTACGAGCAGCCACGTTGAGGGCATGTCGGCAGCAGATATCTTGATCAACACCGACAGATTGGAAGACCAGCTATGTCGTAAAAGATGTTTGTATCTGCATCAGAGACCCTCCCTCACTGATGTTATATTCAAATGCAGCTCTCAGGCACGCTTAAGTATTTGTATGTCTCTCGGGTAATAGTACTTCTGTTTACGAGCTCAGGGTTGTTGCAAACAGTAGGAAATAATCATCGCTCCTGATGAATCTTGGCACACATGTTCGATGCAAAGTCAATACCAAGTGAATTTCCAAGAAGTTTCCAACAGTGTGGACGCGCCTCTAGAAGGTAACGCTGCCACACGATGTTTTCCAGTTAAGATAGTAAGTCTGGTTTTCCGACGAGGCATAAATCTCTCTATGCATCCTACGATGTGTGGATGGATCTTCAAGCTTTCTTACGGACAAGACCGTCGACAGATTGCTTTTGTAGACCACAGCGTCTTTGCAGATACTCCTGTCGCTCAGTAGGTTCTCTTAATAGCCTATTGCGCCTCTTTTGGACCCCACCATGTTCGTAAATTTTTCTTCACGCAGGTCTAATCGCTGAAACAAAACTGTGTTTGAGGTAGCTGTAGAGATCTTTCACAGAATTTTTGAGCAAATTATTGACCGTAATTTTTCCGAAAGGAGTACAGTGCCAGTTGTTGGTGTGTAGAAGTAATTTCCTTCCATCAGAATATATATATTCAAATTCAAAACTTTGTGAATGGTTACTTATAATTAATATTATCACATTTTACTATACGTTATTCAGATCATATGATAAGCTGGAGGGAATTGAACTCTGGACAAGAAGGAAAAGAGAGTTACAAAGTTGGTAAAGTGATTCGGGAGGGGTGAATCAGGCGAGATAAACGGTCGGTACCAAATGACCGGAATTACCTAGTAGCGCGCGCCGCTCCATAACGCGCGAAACACTATACAGCTGCCCTTTGAAGATCAAATTGACTACAATTGCTAGCTACTTCCGGCCAGGATCTTTGCTAATTAGCAGCAGTTTGGTAAACGATAGCCTTATTTGCCTCCACCTTATACCTGAAGTATGCTATAAGCTTAGGGTATGTTTCCCGAGAACAATCATTGCAACTTTATTTTAGGGCAAATATTGCCTTCCGGCAAAATATATCAGATTTTGTCTTCTCCTTTTGGTACAATTCTAAAGTTAGCGTAAATTCTACTCTGCGGTATTCTACACAAAGACAAACACGTCAAGGTTCATTTAAACAAGATTCAAAATTCATCTCCAATAAAAGATGCAGGAATGGATCTTTAAAAATTGTGTAAGGTTCGAAGCCGCATCCGAGATAGACAGAAAATGAAATGAAATCTTTGAGAAAATATTGGCTATAGATATTTCATTTAGAATAAAGACCCTGGAACTCTTTTTCTACAATTTCATTTCGAGACTTTGAGTTTAGGTTCTCGGAGGAGATGAAAAAATAATCGAAAAATTGGGGAACATATCCATAAGAAACAAATTTAATAGAAGCAAAATATAAACAAGTAAATATTCAATAGAATTATTCCACTTTTGATGGAATCTGATGACATGGATGAAGAAGATCTGCTTTATTTGAAAATTGAATCGTCATCTGAACATTTTTTCAAATTATTATTTTCATTAGTACGCATAAAAACAATAATGTCTCAATCCAAAATTGTATAGCCCATTTTGATCTGAAGTTTTAACTTCACAACTTCGGGCTTCATCAATTCAATTGAATCAGATTTAATTTTTCAACTTTTTGCATCACTATCAAAGTACTTGCTTTTTCAGGGTGAAGCAGTACGACGAGTGTAGAAAAACTTCTGATGTCATGATATCGATTTATCGAATTATATCGGCTATAACGAGCTTTGAACTATATCCTATTTGGTATGCAACTATTAAGACGAAAAGTAAGGCCTAGTGAAAGAAATTATTATATTTTTCATGAGTTTTATCCAAATAATGCATACAGCAAATGAGAATTATGCATTATTCTTTCACTATGCTCAACTTTTCCGCCTGGGATGGTCGCATGTTCAATACGCCATATCTGAAAGCTCCCTTGTAAACGGCATGAACTTACTTATCCATTTAGAGTTATTTAGCTGATAGCATTTAATTGTATTGCTACCCGAAAGCAGAATACATACTTGAATACCCAAGTTCAATCTCTTAATCGCTTCTTCAATTTAATTTCGTGAAGAATTATCAAATTTTCCAACGGACAAAATTTTCATCTTCAGGTATACTGATTTTGATGTCCTTTGGATCTCTCATAAATTTTTACATTCCCATCATAATTTTGAATATCTGACATGTATTACAATTCCATGATTATATGCTGGAGTCACCCATATTTTCCATCTCTATCTTTTATAGTAAAAATAATAATTTTAATGGGAAAGGTTTTCGAATCTTCGAACTTCATTCCATTTCAAATCATGCAGGCTGGCGACACTCATGTCACCGATCGTCTCCAAATTGGAATATGTTTTTCTAGTTGCAAAATAAGGGGAAACGTATTTTTTCATTTTTCGATTAGACCATACCTGATATTTTTGTAGTTTTTAAGATTTTTCGAGCCTGCCTCAAGTTGTTTGATGTAGTTTTAGGTGTTCTTTCAACTTGACTTAATCACTTTGACAGAAAATTGAAATTTACCTGAAAAGTGCTAATTTTATAGAAAAATTTCAAATTCCATTTTCTCAAAAATGCCAAGTTTTTTGGCTGGATTTTTTTTACAAATAGCCGATCCCAAAACCTGAATTTCGGCTATATGGGAATTCCCAATTTCGCGTCATTCAAGATAACAGTATTACAATAATTAGGTCGTAAATTACATTCTTACATTTTTTTATTTATCAAAAAAATTTTAGTAAGCCAGTAATTGTATTTTTATGTACAGTTTTCAATTGGTTTTATGTTCATTGCCTTTATTTAGTTTTTAATAAAAACTTTTCTTTATTTTGAAAGATTTACTGTTATTTTCACTTTTTAATTCCTTTTTTCTGCTTCTTTTACTTCTGACATAGTCGTTTGTAATTTTCGACCTGTAAAAAGTTTTATTCAATCGTTTTCTTTTACAGACTTCAAACGTGAGTCTTTTGAATTCCCGGTTTATCTTTGATTTTTTCCCATGCCAATAATTTTTTCTCTCTGAAAGATTGTACTTCTTCTTATGATAAATAAATTAAACAATATCGAAATGTATTTCAAATGGACTACACAATTAAAAACGGCATAAACCCAATGTATTTCAAGCGGGATGAGTCCCATTTTTGATTATCAGATCTCAATTAAACTATTTCACCATTTTTTCATGAAAATACCGATTTATTAAAAGACTCGTGCAAATAAACGCAAAAAGTGAAAAAAATCGAATTTATCTGTTTATTTCGACATAACACAAAATGAGGAAAGTCCCATACAGCTTTAAATTTAGGTCTTGGAATCAGCTATTTGGAAAAGAAAAATTCAGCCAAAAGAAACATGGCGTTTTTGAGCAAATCGAATTTGAAATTTTTTATAATAATAGCAGTTTCTGAGTAAATTTTTTTTACTTTCCGAAATAGTTAAGTTAAGTTGAAAGAACACCTGAATCTCCATCAAACAACACAAAGCGGCCACGAAAAATCTTAAAAACTACAAAAACATCAGGTATTTTCGTTTTTCAGTTGATCGCGAGTCATTTTAGAGGTTAACTTAAAAAGCAACATAAATCCTGTAATTTTGGTCTGAACGAAAGTGAGTGTCGCCAGCCTGCATGATTTGGAATGGAATCGGTCAGGAAATAAAATTATTATAAAATAATAAATAAAAATATTATAAAATATTTAATGATACATTCCCAAACCCTGCTGCAAGTTCGACTCTACTTTTGTTGAATGTTTTCTTGAGGTTCCAAGTTGTTTCTTCACGCTTCTCGGCGCCCGGTTTCAAAGATACCGTTTTTCATTTGGTCAATTGATACAATCCTCCATATCAGAAGGGAACTTGTACATCAGTACTTCAAATAATATTACCGCTAATGTTTGAAAGCTTAAAAGAAATAAAATAAAACTTGAGCTTTCGCTTGTAGAATCATTAACCCAATTCGGTTTTTGGCATCCTAATTCTTATTAATCAAATAGTCGAATGAGCTACTTTACGCAGTTATCATGAATGTATATTTTTATTTCAAATTGTGTATGTTTTTTTTCAATCGATATTTTCCCCTAGAGGAGAACACCATATTTGAACAAGAATGACCAATTCTACATATAATTGTGCTTTTAATTACAGATTATCTACTTTAGGGTGGTCACCCCCATACATATATGTATCTACTCCAAGTGTACGAATAACTAGGAGTTTTACTTTATTTAATTACTTATAGAAACACATGCTAACATTATCAGGTCACTCGATCAGTTACCTGATTGTCCACAAACTCTCACTGGTAATATGTAGCTGCGATGATCTAGATATGATCTGGCCGAAGCAACTGATCCACGTGTTAGCATTGTTAGAATAGCTCCTCTCGTCTACTCTATTGCAAGTGGAGACATTCTGGAACAACGGGCCCTAGGGATCTCACACCTTACACTTTCATGCTTTACATCAATTCAATTATGACAGCATGACCACCAACACAATTTAACGTCCCTAGTATAGTCAATGAATTGTGTTCCAGTGAAAACCAGTGACGACCACTACATGAAATAAAATACGGTATTGCAAAATTTCACATTCTCCGTATCTTGCAAGTTTTCAGGACTTTTTTTTACAATTTTGGTGCTCTCTAATTTCCCCTGGGAAAGATCAAACTGAGTATTAGCTTTAACCTATATATGTATCGGCATATCACATTTATATCGCCTTTCAGGCAATTTGAATGTGAAGGTCATTGTGGAGGCAATAAATTCAGAAAGGATAACATTAATGGGCACATAAATGCTTCAAATTTGCTCAAGAATGATTTCTTTTTAACCTATACAGTGGAAGAAATATGGTTGTAAGATACATAGTATTATACTCTTGGAGCTATTTCTTATCTTGGCAATATCTTTATTTAATCATATAGTTATTAGGTAAATCAATAAACTCTAACAGAATTACTGTTATATCCCTTTGGATAATGTGGCTCTTGAACGTTCAGCTTGAGTAACCTTACGCTCATGCCCTTTAACACTATCACGCTATTAACTTAATACTGTCTAACTATTGATAATCATGAACTTCCTTATTTGGAACAATAAAAGTTCGACGTGCATTTCTCTCAATCGAAAAGATAGATCTTTCAATAATAAAAAAATCTACATGAAATTCTCGAAAATATTTGACCTAATCCTGCTGATTTTTGAATCAGCCGATTGTGATATTTGGCAGAAGATCTAAGAATTTTCAACTTTATTCATTCATTGCTTGGGTATAAAATTAAGAAAATTACTATATTTTGAATATAACTTGTTACATTTTTTTGCTGTATTATCAGGGCTGTCACTTTGTTACTTGAGTTACTTTTAGTCACTTTTTCTTTCCAAGTTACTTTCTAGTCACCTTTCTGAGAAACAGTCACTATAATTCACTTTATTTCACTATAAATCACGTTTTAGCAAGAAGAGGTCATATTGAAGTTTTCAAATCTTTCAGACTCCATCCCATAATTACTAATAATTACACTCTCTTTTTATCGACTCTGAAATTCTATTTATTATCGTGATTTTCCTGTTTTATAGTTCCTATCGTAAATCATTGTGGAATACAAATAGACATTTGTGTTGATGATTTGTTTAGCTTGTGCAACTGAATAAAAATGTTTATGACTCTTGTCCATGCAAGCCGATCAAAAATATGTGTGGTCAATTCGAAATTTTAAAGTTGAAAAGTGTTTCTATGGACATAACTGGTCTTTTCGACTATGACCTCTATCGGACGGGATAAATGGTAATCTAGTGATGCGTTGTCGGTTATAGCAATTGGTGCGCATGCGCGAAGATGAATTTGACGTTCGCGAGCTGCAAACGTCAACTTTCCGCTCGCTCTACGCACATAGAAGTTACATTTCGATACCTACGTGAAATGAAATATTGTTTGCAACGAAGGAGGAATGGGTATTTACTGACTTACCTCCCTCCTCCCACATTATACTATTATTTTCCACTATATTATTTCCATGCGTTAGCATATTTATAATAAAATATAAACATTCAAAATTGAAAATATTCGGCAAGTATTTTTATTCATATCGAACTTATGCAAAGATTTGAGACATTATTTTGCCTAGTTGTTTAATTTGAACCAAAATGTGAATTTGTCCACAAAATGTGCTTTATCAATTATTGTTTATCAGTGTACGCATTTCGCATACAACGAACCATGAAATTCAAATGCGACCATGCAAACCTACCGATTTGTTATGCTATGCGAGGTACTAACGATGCATTCAAATTGATTAATGTAACGATTGCCTATCTGTCAAGCGCTTAGGTCTTTCGTGACTATACCTAACCATGAATATGAAATATTGAGTCAATTAATAATTACTGAGAAATTAGGGACTAATCCTCACTTTGGGGAATTAAGTAGGTTTTTACTGATTTCTCTGTTGAAAAAGTTAATGAATCATCATGAAAACGACATTTGATAACAGATAGTGAAACTGTTCATTGGAAGACAATCCGCTATCAGTCCATGGAATGGCCAGACATTTCATGAAATGTTCAATTACAATGGAAGCACGAAGAAAATGATGGGCCGTTCATCGATATCAGCAGATTACTTTAACTTATTGACAAAACATAACAAAAGGAAAAAAGACTTGTATTTTTATTTGAGACAGTATCACACTCATGACTTTGATATTCTGTTCTCTGAAATTTATGAAAATTATATTGGTAAAATATGAGAAACCATCGGAATTGAACTTTAGACAATCGCGATGAATACATTTTCAAAACTTTTTTATCATTGCAGCAGTTGAGATTACTCACGCACAGAAACGATTCTTAAAAAAAAGTAGAGCGATCGCGGGACCGCCGACATAAGTTTTGCTCTTTCGCGTTGAAAGAAAATCATTTTGATTATTATTTCATTCATCGATTGGAAGAAAACAGCTATCCTCACACTTTCTACATACATGCATGCCAGTAAAAGAAATATTGTAGCATGAAGTATATCGTTAATCGCAATTGGAGATTCAAATTTCAAAGAAGTTAAATTATTAAAGTTTGTCAGTTCCAAGTGTTATATGTAGACATGAACTTTCAGGCGAATCACTTTCAGAACTATTCGTTATAAATGCCTTTACTCGCACGCAACGTGTACGTCCGTGTTCAATACACATGCCTGGCGCGTCGAGTGTGCGCCGCGACGTGTCCCCAGCAAGAGTGAGGGCGGGCGAGAGGAAGAAATGTGAGAACAGGAAGCGCAGAGTCTACTGTACATATACTACACCGGCTTCCAGAACGGCAGGGAAGCAGAAAGAGGGAGAGCGAGAGAGAGAGAGCTGCGTGTGTCGCTTTTTTCGTGAGGGGGTATTCCCGTTTTTCCCAGTTAGGTCGCCTCGCTTAGAGTATATGTATACCCTCCCAAAATAAGCAAAGCTTCAAGAAACATCAATTGCGCACAGTATTTGAAGAGAAATTTTGAGAAAAACAGAACTACAAAGACTACAAATGTGTCTAGGAATAGGTGTTTGTATGAGATAAAGCAGCTCGAAAAGGTCAAGAACATGTTTTGGAATAAATAATTTCAAATAAAAGAAATTATTTCATTTAGACTGGTTGATTTAGATCAATGAGACATTAGTGGATTATGACCAGTATATATTTTGGATGTTTTAATAACGACAACGCGTTTCAACGCAGATCTGCATCCTTTTCAAGCCTTGTTTCTGTTTAACAAAGAACATTGAATTCATAATACACGATATTTTTCAAATATCATACAAATCATATGGTACAAAGTAGTATCATTAAATATCTATAAGAATCGATGGTTTCACAAGTTATAAGAAATTAATATTAACATTTACCTTACTGATTAAATGAAGATTGAAGAAAAAACCATAAGTCCAACGAAAAGTTTACAAAGATGATTATTAGTTTAAGCAATGCTTTATTGAATAAGCATGTCAAATGATAAGGTTACATAACCTTTGCAGAAGTTTTTACCTTTGCTACCTCTTAGACAGACTTCGATAAGTCTTACCAGTTTCTTGGGGATACCTAAGAAAACAAGAATCC
>WSXT02148520.1:0-10327 GCA_011762715.2 Neuroterus valhalla
AAAGGAGAGGTGATATATGCGTTATATGTAAAGACTCTGGAACCCGTGAAAGGGAGAGAGTATAAACAAATATTCCACTTATTCATAGTAATTTTACAAGGAAATATGGCAAATCACCATGAATTTCCCAAAATTCAATTTGACAAATTTACAAAAATGTCAGGAAAATTTCGGTGATTTACAGTAATCCTATGAGCTACACATAGTAACTTCTCATAAATTACCGTAAGATCCTATTATCTGCAACCGAAATTTCTAGGTGTTGAAAGGGCCTGAAATCATGCATGTGCCATAAAAAGTATTTATCAATGAGAAAAATGGTTTTAAAAATAAAGAGGATTTATTCGAAGTATGGAAAGTGGTCATATTTTCCAGTCTCATGGCATTTGAACGTTTAATGAGAACTCCCGAAGCTTCAAGTCCTGTTATCTCGACAGACAATAGGTCCAGTCACTCACGTGACAATTTGCGGTTGACGCGGATGACAATGATCAACCCGTGTGATTTTACTTTTGCTCGTTTCCGCGTTGAGGTCTTTTTTGTTCGTCAGACCATAAAAGAACAAAACAAAAGAGTACACAATTTTCTTGGAGAATAACCTGCAGAAAATCCTAACCTCTTCTGGGGTTAATACGTTGGGATTTGGACGATGCATATATAAAGAATCTTGATCCTCATGACCCCCCCCCCCTCTTCAGGATAAGAATTCCAGGGGGAATCGCGTTGAGAGAACGTATCTTGTTCTGTCGGAAACGTGACCGATCAGGATTACGGTTATTTCCGCTAAAATAAATTTCTTCCGGGGTTTTGTGGTTATAGGGTTATACAATCGGGAAATTAAATTTCCTCGTTTAGGACGAAAAATGTTTTAGTGTAACATTTTTTGAACGGCTTGTAATTTTAGTTGGTGATTTCTTCCCGAACCGAGTTGTCTCCCTGCGGCATCTCGTACCTTTGGAAGTATAATGAGAGGGTTTATAAAGTAAAAAACTTCATAATGGTAAATCGGGTCATGGAAATAATGTCGGTCACATAGCTTTCTCTTTTCCCAAGTCTCGATGGGCGGCAAGGCTCTCCTGTGACTGTGATGGGAAAAAATGTATGTCACATAGCCTCAAAATTGTGAATCATGTTATGTTAGAGAATATTGCCGCCTTTTTGCCGCCTACGAGGGTAAGAGATGCCGCAAAGAGACGATTCGGTTTGGTAGACTTGCCACGAATTCGCCAATTTTCTCGGGAGACATGGCGCAGGAGGGACTTGTCGCATTTGACTTGATATAGACCCAAAAATGCTATTTTTAAAAATTTTGTAAGAAAATATCCTCTTCCACTTTGCTGGGAATCGAAGCCTAGAGCCAATCAACTGCAAGCGCCGGTCTAAAGACCCGTAATCGGGAGACCTGGTTTCGGTTCTCAGCGTAGCAAAAGAGGACTTTTTTTACACAAAATATTCTTGAAAATAATAGATATCCTATCTTGTGTAAGCCGATGTAGAGAATTTAGAAATATAGGGAGCCTTCCAACGTTCAAAAGGATTTGAAATCATAAATTATCGGCCAAGTAAATAAGAAAGAATGGCACTGAAACTTGACGGACTCTGCATATTGAATAAGTACAAATTTGGGAAGAATGGAGAAAATTTCTCCAACTTTGAATATAGAAGAGATTCGGAAAAGATACCCACGTGTTAGAAGAAATGTAACTGAATAGGAATACAATTTTGAAAGCACCCAAAAACAGAAATTTCTTAAATCGAAAACAAATTCAGATTGGAAAGTCTTTTCATTCCATTTATTCCATTATTCCGAGGTTATGTACCTTTATTCGGAAAACTGTTTAAAACTTAACGTATTGTATCTTATCCCAAATTTCAGTCTAACTGTACTCAAATTCACTCAAATTGTTGGAATTTGGATTTCCCTTGAAATACTCCAATCAGTTTCAGATAATGAAGTTGATAAGTCACAGCGCACAGTGGTTCAAAATCCCAAAAAGTTGGCCAACAATCAGAATCTCGATATTTCACTTTGTTAGAGTATCCATATAAGGTTTTCGGGGTCGCTGATCTCAAAAATTAAGTCGAAAATCCAAAATTAAAAATGGCGGACATTTTTTTTCAATTTTCCATGCATCTACTTGAAAATAAGAAGCAAGCGGCTTTCGGGGTCGCTGATTCCGAAAATGAAGTCAAAAATCCAAAATACAAGATGGCGGATATTTTCTGAAATTCGGAAATAAAGTCAAAAATCTAAAATTCATAATCTCGTACCCGAAATGTCGGACATAATTCTAAAAAACGATTTTTTCTTGAAATGGGGCAGTTTCGGGCAGCAAGTGAAAAAGGTTTCGAAAAGTAGAGACTTTTCCGCAATAGAAACAACAAATCTCGCCACAGTAACTCACAGGAAAAAAAAAGAATTCTCTATGTGAACTTTCCAATCTGTTATAAAGGAAGAAAAATTTTTCCCCTACAGTAAATTGCACACATCGTAACCATGTTCGCGAATTATACATAATTTTTTATTTATTCTTAATGTACGTACCTTCACGAGCATTTTCCATGTTGCACAAAGTTTTTCCACCAGAAACTTACTGAATGTGGCAAATTCAAGAAAAATAACGCCATTTTTGGTCCGCTATTTTGTATTTTTTATTTTTTACTCCATTTTAGGAATCAGCGACCCCGAAAACCTCTTAATACTTATTTTTATGTGAATGCTTGGGAAAATTTTAGAAAAATGTCCGCCATTTTGGATCCATTATTTCGAATTTTGGATTTTTTACTCCATTTTCCAAATCAGCGACTCCAAAAGCCTTATATGGGTACTCGAACGAAGTGAAATACCGAGATTCTGATTTTTGGCAAGCTTTTTGGGATTTTGAACTACTGTGGCAGCTGAGCGAAAGTAAGAGTGGAAGGAGTAAAGAAAATAGAAAGGATGGAAAAAGGAAAGGTAGGCATGTTCCTGAGGTTAAAAAATGTCTGTCAGGGCGGAGTGCCTAGGAAGGAAAAAGGGAAGGTAGCATTGTAATAATAGAAAAGGGGAGGATATGGGTAAATGGACGGATGAGGTTCTGGGATGGAAAAGCAGGAGAATTTAGAGCGTGTGGAACAAGGCAAGGGAGAGAAAAAACAAAGAACAGAAAAATGAAATCGGTGGGAACGCGGCGAGGTTCATGCAAGGCGAAAAAGACTGGAGACAAGGGCGAGAGAAGCGAAAGTTAGAGATAGAGACGTAACAATGATTGGTGGGACATGGACGACTGAGGCAAACTGGAAGGGCATAGAGAGAATGTCAACAAAAGGATATGTTTAGAAGATACAAGAAGCAAGAAAGGAACGCGCAAAATGGAGAAGGATGAGTGGCATGGTGTCAGAAGTAGGGAAGGATTTGATGGTGGGACAGGGATCTGAAAAAGATAGCAAAACCGGAAGCAGAGAAATGATGGAAGGCATCAGAGTATCAAAGGAAGGTTAGTAGTATTATGCATTCACAAAGAAAAAGGTTAAGGAAAGGGTAGGAAGTTATAAAGAAGTGGATGGAGGAAGGAAAAGAGGGGCTGGTGTTTATGAGAGGTGACCTGAATGTCTTGACTGGGAATTGTTGAGGAGGAGATGTATAGGGTAAAGATGAGATGGTATTCATTAGGAACTCGAAACATAAAGAAACAGATCATGAAAATAGGGGAAACCATGAAAGGCTGTATTTGAGTGGAAGAAAGAATATGAAAGCTGATGGTGGAAATAGAAATAGGTAATGAAAGAGGCTCTAAGCATTTCCCGGTAAAATCAGTGTCAAGAAGTGAAAACCCCCAGCACTCCAAAGGGAAAAAGAAGGGGACAATGAAAAGGAAGGTAAACATAAAATATTCGGAAGAAAATGAATTGAAAGAATCCAGAAAACTAAATTAAGAATAAGAATCTGGAGTGTTGAAAAAGGGAGGAGTGAAGGATATGATAGAATGAATGAAGAAGGTGATCATGGGAATAAAAGAAGAAGTGAGACCAAATAAAGAGGAAGAGATATAAAATAGGGAAGGAGAGATTGATAAATGGGAGTACATTAAGGAGGTAGAAAGAGCACTGAAAGGTGGGAGGGGTTAGGAGGTGATAAATGACGAAAGAGGGGAGATGGAAAGCGTGCGATAGGAGATGAGAATGAGAGAATGGATAGAGTACTTTGAAGGATTGTTGGAGGAGAGTAGGTGTTTGATAATGAAGGGTAACGGTAAAAGAGAGGAAGGTAGCAGAGAGGGAAGGCGTAAAATAGAATAATGCAAGCAGAGAAAAATTGAAGAAGGTGAAAGAAACACTGCAAAGAAATGGAGCTACAGTAGAGGATGGTATGGGTCATAAAACGCTGTAGTGTGGTCTGGGAGGATTGAGAAAAGAGATGTGGAAAGTCTGTGACAAAGTATTGAGAGGTGGAGAGAAGTTTGAAGAGGAGATGGAGAGGACAAACGAGAGCAAAATTTCACATAAATGCCTGAATGAGATTCGCTATTGTATGAGAGGAAAGTCAACCCAGGAGGTCTTCGCCAGGAGGGGAAAGGCATCTGATAGAAGAACGATGTGGAATTAAAGAGGAGAGTATAGATTGGCGGAAGATAGAATAAGAAATCAAAGTACATTGAATAGTATAAGATTGTGAAGTGTGTGAGGGAACCAGAGTACCTGCAAAAGTCGAAAGAGGAGAGTAAATGGAATATGTTGGTCCAGTTCAGATTGAGGAAAGGAGTGATAGCATGTCGATGATGGATGAAGTAATAGGGAAAATGATGTAGAGTATGGTTATGAGAAGAACGCTTGAGAAAATGTGTGAGAAGTGTTTGTCTGGATTCAAAAATAAAGTAGAGAAGTAACGCTAAAAGTCGAGAAATATAGAATTTAAGATGGTATGGGGGAACGGAAAACCTGGAAGCTTACTCGTTTGAATTAGGTTTACAAAAGGATCAAATAGTCGAGGAGACCCTAAAATCCGTGGATGAGAAATAAATCGATATTATTATTTTTTGAATGGTCCTTTTTAATAAATAATTATAATAATATTAGGTTCTTGTGCAAACAAATAATTACCCTCATTATTGCGTTAAAGCTGCTTGATTGCAACAGGGAAACTAATGCTTACATAATGTTCCTATGTGTAAGGGTAAAACTTATAATTTCTGCGTGACGAGAGGCTCGAAGTAGCTTTAAGGATCTCCACTAATAACGTTCCTCCAATAACGCTTAAACTAACTTTACTGTAGCTAAACCTTCTAAGATTGAACTCTATATAATTATCATGATATTATAATTCAGAATGAAAGAAATGAATTAACCCTCAACTAAAAATGTATTTTTCTTTATTTTTGTATCACGGGAGCTGTGTGATAGTTACGTTACAGCTCAAGGGATGTCAAAATATTTGATTTTGACCCCGCACCTTCCTACATGTTACAATGTTTCCGGAAAAAACATTCCTCGAAATTGTCTTGATTTTTTGCAATAAACTACTTTTATGCGACTTTTGTAATGTAACGTGACCCATTCACGTTGAGATGTTGAAGGAGCATTCTCTAACCCGAAAGGCATACAATCAATTTCATGATGTTCAACTTGTGTGCTGAAGCCTGCTTGTTTGAGTCCCTAGATTTCATTCCAATTTGAAAGTAACCTGTTAGAATATGAGTTAATTATGCGACCTTTAATACACTCAGATGGTATGTGTGTTGGAGCGCTCACAGCGCCAACCTAGAATAAGTAAGTTAGTCCTTAGGAAGGAAAAAAAGTATCCCATACAACCAGACGAGCTCCAAGAAGTGAATTGGAACTAAACTTCTTATAAGGATAACAGGTAGAAGGAAAGTAAGTATTCCACACAACCAGACGGGCTCCAAGAAATGAACTGGAACTAGAGACCTACATGAGGATAACAGGTAGGAGGAGAATGAGTATTACACACAACCAGACGGGCTCCAAGAATTGAATCGGAACTGAACTCAATATGAACATAACAGGTAGAATGAAAATAAGTATTCCACACAACCAGACGGACTGATTGAATTGACGTCCTGAAATACCTAGTCAATAGGCACCTCAGTCAAAAATGAGGAAAATTTATGCTTGAATAAGGAAAACGGCATTGATTTATTGTAAGATCGTGGCAGTAATCTCACCCTGGTTTTGAATTCGTCATGTCTGTTGCATCTAGAGGACAAAAATGGAAGCTTGGGAGATAGGTTTATGGCTCAGGACACAATAGTCCAGCATGTCTATGCATGGGATTGGCGATCTGCGTTCGTCCGTCCATTGTCATTCCGGTAGAGATTACAATATATGCATTCAGTACAATTCACTAAAGTAGCTTCAGCGTGTAACACCATACTCGTATACCTCTGGGCGTAGTTTCTGTACAGTACACTGATTCCAGTCCACTGCATCTGACGAGCGGAGCCTGTCAAGGCAGAACGATAATCGTAAAATGACTATTCGCGTAATCCAGTTGCATTTAGTTTGGAATATACCTGCGGCTCTGAAGTTTTTATTCTTAACGATCAACTTCTCTCGGAGTAATTAAAGAGAATAGAACAATAAAACCGAATCGCCTGCCGGCTACCATTCAAGAAATGGAATGTAGATGCTTTAGAGAGTGGAGAACAAAGGATTTGATTGAAACAATAGGTATTTTAAATATCCTGGAAATAATTATTTTCTTGAGTCTTGGCCAAATCAGATTTATTCCCTATTGTAATGCTTTCTTGCAATAGGTTTGACTAATTCAAAATATATAGGATTTTTATTGACAAACCTGAATCGAATAATTTGAATATACTCTTGTAGGGAATACGATCTTGCTCTTCTCTTCTTAAGTTTTCAGGATGATTTTATACTTCAAAATGCGAGAAAAATCTGATTGCATTTGAATTTCAAGCAGAGTCGTGATAATTAAATTTATATGCTGATTTTCCAGCAGCAAGGATAGCCATACATCAAATATCATGGACATGATCATGTCAAGTAAAATTTATCGTCCCGCCCTAACGAAAATAAAATAATGCAGATTGCTTTGATCAATTATCGGATTCCGGAGACCAGTTGCATTTCTGGTGGCTTATTAATGCCAGTATTGGTAAATCAGTTCATGAAATCAAATGAAGTCAATACTATTTCGTAGAATATCTCGCCACATAGAAATTGCAACGTTAATTGAAACTCGTTCATCGACATTCAAGAATATAACAGAATGGATGAAAATCAAAATGATTTCACCCACTCAAGTGGATGTGCATCTACCTACATTCAATATGGAATTAATTTCAATGGAATCCCTTTACAAACAAATTTGGAAGCGGTTACGGTTTAGATCTCTACCAACACATCATCTTGCATATGCAACATGTTCCTAACCAACAGCTACAATTTTGATGCAACTAAAGTACATAACCTGATTAATCCATTACCAACACTTTATATACTCCAAGGAGATTTGAGTGCTTATAGCACTCATTGGAGTAGCTCGGGAACCAATGCTAGATAGAAAAAATAGATAATGTTATGATATTTACAATCTCTCTATTCTTAACAATAGGTCTCCAACCCATCACAACATTGTTTCCGGAATCTTTAGTGCAATCAATGTTACTCTGTGTTGTATACAAATAGCATCGGAATTTTTGTGAGATTCATTGACAAAACTAACTCACCTCACCAAGTTCAACTCTTTTAATAATTGTACAGCTGAAATCGCAGCAGGAAAACTACTCCTAAATCAATAGAGAACCATCCTTCATTATGGAACAACGCATTTCAAAAAACGAGGAAACGAAAATAATTGCAGTTAACAAGTTAGAAAAAGAAGACCATTGTGAATAAGATTCAATTCAAAAAATTAGGAGCTACAGCGTAATGCACTAATGCAAATAGAGAATGACAGAGATGTCAAGAAAGAACACGAGGAAAGTTGGGTTCGAAAATCCACATGGAACTTCATCAACTGGCTCTAAAAAAATCGTGGACCTGATAGGAGAAGAATTCACAAAGAACTTTCATCCTTCATTCAAAAGACACAAAGAAGTCGAGAATCGAAAACCCCAAGCGAAATTCAATTCAAAAGTCAAAAGGTATATCTGGAAAAATCAAACTTTTTCTCCTTTCTGGAAGGAGGCTGTAGTTTTTTTTATTAAATGAAGGCTTGAAGTCGCATCAACTGCCCTGCTCATTAGCAACTGCATTAGGTTTATACATTGTAAATTTGTAGAATAAACATTATTATGACTAACTCATAGGACTGTAATCTTGCATATTGTGTATTGAAATCCAAGTTTGAAACGAACAATAATTGTAATAGATTATATTAGGCACAACACATGAACACTGTACGAGGCTTCTGTTAAATGAGATGTCGAATATCGATGGCTTGAAGGTAGTTGAGTTCATTGTTGAATGCATTAACATCGGATATCATTTTCTTGGAGTCTGTTCCAACTTGGTGACGGATCAGTTCATCAGTCTATTTCTCTCAGTCGGTCAGTATATGGTGTATAGGTACAGGAACTTCACACAGATCACATTGCTATGGTCCAGTTCTACCAGGTGCAGCTTGATGTTGTTTGAGGATTTCCAATCATCATTCTAGAAGGCTTTGAACGCGTTGCAAATGTAATTTCTGAAATCTTTGTAATGTACAGGAGCAGTCACATTAGGTGTAGGGTGTAGAGATGCTGATTTGGCTAAAGTGTCTACTATCTTGTTTCCTTCGATTCCTAGATGAGATGGTATCCATATTGGGATGACTTCCTTTCTTCGATTTCTAAGTGTCCAGTAGGTTTTGTTTGGATTTCCTGTATTAGGTGATCAAATTCGTTGGTGTTTTCGATGGCCTGAATCGCCAATAGTGAATCAGTCAGAATAGTAAAAAAGAGATCATTTGATTTTTCTATATATTTCAAAGCAATGTAGCGTAGGTCTCGTATCTGAATATGCTGAAACAATCCGGTAATTTATACTGAAATTGATTGTTAGGTGTAACCATAGCGCACCCACATCCTTCAATGGATTTTGATCCATCAGTATAAATGGGGATGTGATTAAGGAGTCTGCTCAATATTTCGAGGAACGCTGATCTGTATTCGATCGGATCAGTTTGGTTTCTAGGTAGGTCCTTCAAATGAGTGATTACAGTGGGACCTGTATAATCCCAGTAGGGTAGTTGTAGAATCTTCTGGGGGCAAGCGTTCGTATCTCGTTATCCAGTTCTTGTAGATAAGAGTTTATTCTGACAAAGAAAGGAAGGTGTGAGATTGGATGTTCAATGTAATCTCCTTGATATTTTCCCAAAAAGATGTCCTCATATGCAGGATTAGATGGTGTAGAAGCTATTGCAGTAGAATGAGTCAGGGTAAGCTGCTTTCTTCTGATAGCTTGAGATGGTTCCTGAGATTCTGCAAGAATGCTACTTGTAGGGCTGGAAAAAACATCCGGAAGCAATTTTCGACCCTGTATTGTGTATAGGAGAGATCATTTCTAAAGCACTCAGTTTGGCAGAGTTATAAATTACGGATCCATAGTCCAATTTGCTCCCCAATTTTTTCTGGCAAGGGTTTTTGTGATGTTGAGTCTGCGTTTACAGTCATCTTCCCGGTACCTCAGGTGAGGGATCCATATAAGTCTGTTGTCAAGAATGAGCCCAAGAATCCTGATTGTTTCAACAAACTCCAACTCGTGGTTATCTAGGAGCAATCTGGGATTCCTGTTCTCTGATTTATTTTTGGAAAATAAGATGCAAGCGGTTTTTGTCTTGGGAAAGACAAAGCCAGTCTTTCCAGCCCCATCCTATATTTTTTCCAGACTGTCCTGAATGAGCTCCTGTGAAGCGTGTAGATCTCTTCAAATGCGAGGCTATAGTTGTCCATATCTCAAAACCCTGCAAAGACCCATCACAACCTATAAATTATCGCCCAATCTCTCTTAATTGCGCTACATGAGAACTCTTCAAGAAGATAGTCAAAATCAAATTACCGTGGCACCTGGAGAAAAAAACAATTCTTTGCTTCACAGCAAAGTGAATCCAGACAGAACAGGTCAACCTCAGATTCTTTCATCCATTTCCAGACCAACATTAGCCAAGCCTTTAATGATGAACAGCATCTTATAGCCGTGCGCCTCAAAATTGGAAACCATATGAACCAACTATTTATTGCGAGGGAGAAAACTAATGATCTACCACAACCTCTTTTCAGAAAGTCTTCGATCGAATACGGGATCAGCTACACGGAGAGAACTGTCTAGCGAAAGTAGCACCGAAGTTCGTCCTTTATTTGCACGAAATTTCAACGCGCTTGTA
>WSXT02148541.1:0-10326 GCA_011762715.2 Neuroterus valhalla
ATGTCCTCCATTATCCCCTCCAACTTTTGTTTGAAACATTTTTTCGTATCTGCACAAGCATCTGAGATATTATACACCATAGATTAAAATGGCCCACCCTGTATATATAACGCGTCTGCGATTTAGGGAAACGACATATGAGCGCAGAAGTTGCGAGTTGATATGCAAGCTTTTATGCATATAGGTGCGATCACATATGATGTCACATAATAGGGGGTGGGGGTTACTTTTCTTGAACGTGCATTACGTGTAGAAACATATAGGAAAAATGCGAGACAAACATTAGGAGATCTCTAAAATCTCCAAAATATGCGTGACATCATATGCGAACGCTTCCTACCCGTAAACTGACACGTAGTGATGTCGAGGGCCGAGAGCTCATTCTTTGTCCTTGAAACTACCTAAAACGAATAGAATAGAAACGGAACGGGAAACATGTTAGTCGCATACATCTTGTTCAACGCCGACATATCAAACGAACAATAAATTGTCGATGAAGATGTTGGTGTCTGCTTCGGAGAGCCTCCTTCACTGATAAAGGGTGGGAAAAGGGTTTGTTCTATATGCGATTGGTGGGACAGTGATGGTTTGAAGTTGTTTTATAAAATCCTAAATAAAAAGTTAATGTAAACGATTCATTAGGGAGAAAAAAGGTGGGAAAAGGGGATGGTCTGTATATAGTTGGTGGTACAGCAATTAATTAGTTATATTTTGGATAAATTTGGAGGGACAGTGATGTTTTGAAGTTGTTTTTTATAAAATCCTAAATAAAAATTAAATTTAAATAATAATTCATTAGAGAAAAAAGGTGGGAAAAGGGTTTGTGCTATATACAATTGGTGGGACAGTGATGGTTTGAGGTTGTTTTATAGAATCCTAAATAAAAAGTTAATGTTAGATGATTCATTAGAGAGAGAGAGAGAGAGAGAGAGAAAAAGGTGGGAAAAGGGGATGGTCTGTATATAGTTGGTGGGACAGCAATTGATTAGTTATATTTTGGATAAATTTGAGATAATATTGTATGATAAATTTGTACTAATCCTGTTTACAAAGAGCTGGGAAAAGGGATTGTTTTGGATATAATTAGTGGGACAGGGATTTATAAATTTTTTACTGTAACTAATTCATTGAGAAAAGAGACGGGGAAAAGGGGATGGTCTGTATACATAAAGTTGGTGGGACAGCAGTTATTTGTGAAATTTGAGATAAAACTGGTGTAACATTGAAATGAAAAATTAGGGGATTATTTATATATATAAAGGGATATGGGAAAAGGGCTTGTTCTAGATATAATTGGTGGGACAGTGATGTTTTGAAGTTGTTTTTATAAAATCCTAAATAAAAATGTTATTCAGTTGACTCATTTTTTGATAAAAAACTGTAAAAGGGGGATGGTCTAGGTATAGTAAGTGGGACAGTAATTATTCATAAAATCTGAAATAAATTCAAGGTATTATTTTATGATAAAGATACTGGGAAAAGGGATGTTTCGGAATAAATTTTTAATTTGATTGGAAAACTCTGAGGTAAATTAACATTTAATTTTGGTATTAGGAATATGACTTATAATTATAAGATAAGCCAGGGGGGAAAGGGTATGGTCCTTAGGAATGTTTGATGGGACAGAGTAACTCTGAAATTGTTGACTAAACCGAGATATGACTTGACATTGATACTGGGATAAGAATAAACTGGGAAAAGAGGGAGGGACTGAATATAGTTAGTGGGACAGTGAATTTAGAGTATGTTTGATAAATTATTTAATAAATAAAATAAAATAAGAAATATAAAAAGTATACATAGAAGATGGGGGAGGATAAGAGTGGGACTGCTTTTGAGTTTTGTGTAGGGTATATGTATATATGTATATACTTGATGCAATTACCCTGAGAGGTTTATTTTGATTTTTATTGTTTAAATTTTTTTTTCAGGATTATAATTTATGCTTAGTTGTGTTTTTTTTTTTTGACACATTCTTCCAATTTTTCTTTCCCAATCCCAGACTTTTTATGGTTATATTTTGGTAGTTCTGCTGCTGCTTCTTTTTCTTCTTCTTCTTCTTCTTCTGCTTCACTCCTAGATAGCTTGATGTGCCATGTTTTGTCATGGGCGTCTAAGGCAGGGCTGGCTCACAATGCCTTACTGATGAGTCCGGTGGGTCAGCCTGGGACGAAACGTTGACGGCTATATTGGTTCCTTTTCTACTTCTTCGCAAATTGTTTTCTTTCTCATTTTAAGGTTAAGAAGACTTTGGTAAACACTCCACACTCTCTTTCTGCCTTGTTGAATTGTACGCAGGTCGCGCTTCGCGCTCCCTGCGCTCCGCGCTTGTGTCCCATACGCTTCACGTTTGGGTCCTATAAAAATTCTTGTTTCATCATCTACACACTCTTTTCTCCCTTGCTGAATTGTACGCAGGTCGCGCTTCGCGCTTGTTGTCCCATACGCTTCACGTTTGGGTCCTATATAAAAATTCTAGTTTCATAATCTACACATTCTTTTTCTCCCTAGTTGAATTGTACGCAGGTCGCGCTTCGCGCTCCAAGCGCTTTGCGCTTGTGCCCCATACACATGTAAATCTTAGTCTTTCCAACACTTGACCTTTAACTTGAGTGTCTCACACTCTTGCACGACATAGACTTCTCTATTGCTTAAGAACAATAACAACAATAAAAAAATTAGGAGAAAAAAATAATAATTTACAATTTACTGGTGTTAAAATACACAGTTTTCAGAAATTAACAAATAATAATATATAATTGATTCTTTACATTCGGCTGCATTGTCTCGGTTTGTATTTGAAAAAAGCAATGAAATGTTGAATAGATTGCATATTATCATCCGAGTGCATTTAATTGTAACCCACACTCCTAATCGTGTCGATGGGAGCCGATGTGCTCTAAGACACAGCTAGTAAAAAAACATAGTAGTATAGAGAGGACGATAAAACAAACAAGGAGAACTACGTGAGGAAGGTTGCTGTAATGGGTCTCTTTTTATCCTGCTCTCTCTCATGGAAAATTTGTCTCAAATGAGTCGCCTTCAGAGTTTGGGATCGGTATGGGATTCTTGTTCCTGTTTGCTTTGTTTCAAATTGTTGAAATTATCTTGTGGCACAGTTGTATATTCAAAAATAAAATATTCGACACATGTGTTGATGGTTTCGATGATTGTACGCAATTCATTGGGTGAGTTTCATGCGCTCCTGGGCTGATATTAAAAAAAAAACAGATGGGAGACACTAAATCATGTTCTGATAGTACGATGATTTGTTCTCTAACATTAGATTGAGTGAATAATCTCTCAGTCAGTTCATACAACTTATGAAATTTCTTGTTTTTACCCCTCGATGATCCTTGGAGCATTCTTGAGATGTTCTGTTCCAGAAGTATATATCTTTAAGTCATCTATATAAAATAAATTGGTGACCTCGTTCTAGCGATCACTATTTCCACCGCAGAGGTACCAATGAGAATCGGTTAAAGCGAAGGACAGTACAAACAGATTGAAGCAAAAGAGGACAAGGGCTCAGTTTGTTACTATGAAAGACGCCTCTCTGGGTAGTGACGCTGTTAGTTTTCCGCTATGGAATATTTTGTCTATACTCTCTCTCTCTCTCTCTCTCTCTTACGGGCTCAAGGGTCCTCACATAACCTCTCCTCTATTCATTGACACTTCTTCAACTAACTCAGCGATGAGAGGTACATACAGCTTAAGGCGGGTTCCAAACCACCAAGAGCAAAAACTACTTAGTATGTAAGGATTCATGACTATCCATGGATTGCCGCCAGAGTGCAAGACGAGAATCGAACCCGCAACCAGTCAGAGTGGGTTCACGGATCATGCCTTGACCCCCGCGATCAACTGCTCCGCACTGTTGTCCAAAAGAAATTCTTTGGTAGGAGTACAGTGCATCTTAACACAAGATACTGCGTAATAGACACTGTATATTTTAAATATGACGTGCCAAATGTTGGTATGTGTAGAAGGAAAGTCCTTCCCCCAAAGCTCTCCAATACCTTCTATTAGGGCAGTGGAGGAGTTCTCTTTACCCCTCAATGCTTTCTTCAACTCTTCGGTAGTGACTAGTAAGTCATTCCTCCTCAGACGTTATAACGTTGTCTCAAAGCTTCTTGTAACGGATATGTTCTCAGTGTCTTCGTTCATATCTTCGTAATCATCGTGAATCTCGCTTCAAGAAGTCTTGACCTCATTTGACTTGGGCGGTTTTTCGACAGAAACCGGGGAATCGCTGAAGAGGCATGATGAGTTAGGGAAAAACTGTTGATTCTCCTTGACTCATCCCTCATTCTCGTGTATTTTATTGCTTGCATCACGCAACATCCGTATTTTGTAATAATGTACATATCCCGCGGTCGTTAAGCGTTGTCATTGATGTGATTTCTCGTGGTTCTACTGGAATCCAGTGTCATTTTCTTGAATGATAGTCGTTTCCACCCAGTGCAGTCGAAAAGTAGCCGCGTGTTGCAAAAATTTTAGTTTGCCCTTTGCCCAAGCGTTATCACTTCCCAAAATCTAGGCGAAGAAAGCACACGGTGAAATCCGGTTTACTAAACGTAACATGACTAAGTGATTCTATTCCAGGATATTGGGACATGCTTTTTTACGTTTTTAAATGTATTAAAAATACCGCTGCACGGAAAGAAACTTGGTACAACAGCGGCACTTATAGGTAACTTCGTTGTGCCAAACTGTAGTACTGCAATACGCCTTCCGTTTATGGCAACTAATTTCCCTTTCAGGGAACGCTGCGTTCCCAGTGTTGGGCAACTGTCGTCTTAGAAATGGATAAACTAACCTTATGGGACAGACGCGTCCCCAAAATTGGTGTTGCTGCTGCTTTCATGCCTTGGTTGCGCTGTCCTACTAGTATGAATGCAGCAGCTGTCAAAACTTTCTTTCCGTGTGCATTAGAAAACAAATGCGCCTCATAATAAAGTAAGGAAATAATTCTCCTATCCTTATGAAATACGTTACGTCATCGAAGTATCCTCCATACCAACAAAAAACTTCTTCGTCTTATTAGACTATTCAATGAAATCCCAACTTTATTGTCGAGACAAGAGAACTAATTATACGATTCCGTAACCGAAAAAGCTTCGTAGGACGTAATTTTAGTGATAGTTATACTGCGGCATTATCGGAGGTTAGAGTAGTTTTCTATAATAACCCCTTTTGTCGACAAAACCATGCGGTGTTCCATGAAAATGTTTTTAAGGAGCCTTCTATTTACTTTTCAGGAATTCGATGAACCATACCGTTTACTACAAAGGAAGCAGGGATTTCTGTATGAAATGGTGCAAAATACAGAACCTGAAATGGCTGAAATTCTCACGAAAATTGCTCAAACTACAAGCTTATAAAACACCTCTCTACATGTTTACAAACTGTCACGAACGACGAAATGAACCTAACCGCACCCACGAGACAATGTTCACGTCGTAGGAGTCGTAACTGCTTATAATGCTAGTTGGCACTAGTTGTAAAATCAATGGACAAAATGTTCTGGTAACCGTGGAGACCATTTTACTTAGCGGTGAAGGATTTTTGCTCATTGATGTTAGGGATTGTGAGCATCGCTTTTGCAACGAGCGGTGATCAAACAAGGGTTTTGCATATATGTGTAAAGCGATGGTAAATTTTGATATGTGTGTAAGAGGTGATTATTTAGCGATTGAAAGGTTTTTGCACAACCAAAGCGAGTGACAGAGGTCTCTAGAGCTAGAAATCATCGCTCACACACACGTCTCGGACAGTATTTTATACCACTGGAGACGAAAAACTCATGTCAAAGTTGAGATTGTGAGGTTAGAGTGGCATAAATAATTACTGCATCTTTAAGAGGACGTTACACTAAGTTCATCTTTCCAATATATGATTAAAATCCTAGATTCAAAAATTCTCCAATTCGATTTTCGAAAATGGAAGGAAAACTTGCAGGAATAGGAGCTTTCATGATTGATATGATGTCAGTTCCACGGGCAGTTCTTGCCTGTGATTGGTTATGCAGTATTTTTCAGGAAATCACATGTGTCACGTTCAATTTTTTTACACCGATACTTAGTGTCAAAACTTATCGACAATAAAATTGAAAAACATTTAGAATGTATTCTTGGAAAATGCTATTCCTAAGTGGATTTATTATTTTTTTTTCTTAGGAAGATAAACAAGAAAATAAAGTCAAAAGAAAGAAAGAAGTGATTTGGAGGTTGCAGATTTTAACTCGAATTTTGAACGTTATATAGAAATTTGATTTTGTTTTTTTTACCCAATTTTGAATTTCTTCATTTTTAAATACTTTGTCGATGTATTTGTTTATTTACAAGACCGGATGATTGAGGAATACGATTGCAATGCATAATTGAGGAGCAGATAACAAAAGCAGGATGAAAAAAACGTCAGATGAAAAATGATTCCCTTGAGTTCAATGATTCTTCTTCGCAGTCCCATGCACATGAGGAGGCAACCTCACCGATCCCCTTTCCTCAGGGCACGTCACCGTTTGTTGACTCTCCCCTGTCACACTTTTTACCTGCACTCCTACTACTGTTTTTTCTTTATTGATAATGTGTTCCCTAAGGGTTTACATAACTTCCGTTCCTTTCATACAAATATTTTCCACAATTTTCTTTTTTTTCTCTTAGCCTATCTTACTTCATAATATATTCATATATACATATATACATATTGAATTCTTATCACAACGCAACGAGACGACGAGCGAGCAAGCGAACGACGAGCGAACGAGTATTTGAGCATTTTTAGCGTACTAGCGAGAGAGAAAGAGCGCAGCCTCATCTTATTCTACTTAATTCTACTTATTCTTACTGTACAATTTTATCTACCGTTTTTTTTCTATGTGACTTCCGTTTATTTTTTCTTTCGCTTCTCTTCCACCTGAACCTTTTCCTATACACATGTATTCTTTCACTGTATCTCATTCGCTCATCTAGCTTCCTCCAATTCCCTGATCCACTCCTACCCTTGTCCTTCCTCCCCCAGAATCCTTTCCACGTTCTCTTGCCAGCTTCCTTTATCCTCTATTCCCCTTATACGTCCTTCCCATACATGTTCCCATGTCTCTTCTCCCCATTCACATATTCTGCACTTTCTCTTTTCTTTTTCTTCCCAACACATCCCTTCCCTTACCTCATTCCCCAATCTGAATCTTGCCATTCTTGTCCATCTTTTTTCACCCCAACCCTTTTCCAAATACTTTGGTAATCCTTCCTTTTTTTATTATCTTTTACCATTTATTGTATTCCGATTCCATTATCCTCTCCCATCTTTCTAGTAATTGACTTTCCTTCTCTTTCTTCTCTGATTCTTCAAAGTTTATAGGTCTATCTGTGAGAAACTCCCTTCTTTCTTCTCCCCATTTTGTTAACTCAAACCCCCTCTCTCTTCTTTCTTCTACCTCCTTTGGACATTCTTTCGCTAACTCCCCTCCCTTTTCCCCTCTCAGCTTTTCTTTAAATTTCCATGCCCTCTTCCCTGCTCTGATACTCAATTTATCCCTTTGCGTTTCCTCTCTCACCATATATCCAGGTGTCCTCCAATCCACTTCTAGAGCCCATCTGATATGTTCTCCTGTAACCTTTCCATCTCTTCCCTTTCCTTACATCCTCATATTTCTGCTGCATATCCTAAGATCGGCCATACTAGTGTATCAAACGACCACATTCTCCTTTTCCAATCTTTCTTGAATGTTCTTTTCCCTATTCTCCATACCTGCTTCATTACCCCTGCCGCTTTCTATACTCTTTCTCTTATATGCGCCTTCTGGTCTCCGTTTGCTTGCAAGGTGTATCCCAAATATACATCCCTTTCCAACCTTTCCTGCTCATTGCTTCTTCTAAGTCTGAGGTCAAAATATTGAATAAAAGTGGGCTCAAAGGATACCCTTGTCTCACGCCTCTCACCAACTAGAAACTAGCGCCTACTTGATCAGCTACTTGTACCCTGCTTTTTGTCTTACGAAACATTTCTGAAACTTTCTTTATAAGACCTTCCCCTATACCTTTTTTTACCATTACCTTTCCTATTTCTCCCTGGTCCAGAGAATCGAACGCCGCTTTTAGGTCTATGAACATAGCTATCATTCCTCCCTTCTCCTTTTTGATCCTCCTATTTATTATATAATTTACAACGTGTATGTTGTCCAACGCCCCCATTCCTCTCCTAAACCCCGTCTGATTTGGTGGCACTATCTCTTTTTCCTCCACTTCTTTCTTCAATCTCGCCGATAATACCGTCACATACAAATTGTACAAGGTTGGCATTAGCGTCACTCCCCTATAATCCTTGACCACCTCTTATTTACCTTTTTTCAATATTGGTACCACTCCCCCTTCCTTCCATATCTCTGGCCACCCCACCCCTCTCCATTCCCTATCGCACATTATCCACGCCCATTCCTTCACTTCATTTCCCTCATATTTCCAAACTCCATCGTTCCTAACACCTTGATTATTCCTTCTCTTGTTATGTCCTCTTCCTCGTCTTTTTCCCTTCCCTCTCTTCCACCCTTCCTTACTTTATTCTCTACCCCTCCTAGCAGATCCGTGAAATATTTTTTCCATTGTACCATCTCTATATCCTGTTTCACCCTCTTCCTCCTTTTCCTCTCTTTATTTACTACCTTACGAACCTCTTCTTCTGTTCTAGCCTTCTCCGCCTCTTTTTCAAACCTCTCATTTTCCTCCTCTTTTTTATTATCACATATCTCAGTATATTTTCTCTTTTTTCTCCTATATTCATCTCCACTACTTTTCCCTTTCCTCCATTTCCTCAGTTCCCTTCTCACTTTCTTCTTTTTCTCTTTACATTCCTCATCCTATCCATTACTGCCCCCCCCCCCCCTTAACTTCTTTCTTACTTGTTTCCTTAACATTCTCTTTATTTTTCCTACCGTTATTTCCATCTCTTAATTGAAATTTCTTTCTCCCATTTTTATATCCTTCAGCTTCTCTTTTAATTGCTCTTTTGCTCTAGTTTCTTGACTTTCTCTGTTACCTCGTCATCTACTATCACATAGTCAATTACCGTTTCCTTTTCACCTCCCGAACGTGTATATTCACCTTCCTCATCCCCCTCTATATTTCCGTTCATAATAAACCATCTCATCTCCTCTAAGCACTGTAACAATTTCTTCCCTTCCCCATTTATTACATTGTCTTTGGATTTTCTTCTTCGCTCATCTCCCCATTCCCTTCCTCCTTCATCTCCTGTTCTTGCATTGAAATGGCCTCCTATTACGAGCTTAGTCCCATTTTCAACTTCTTCCATCAGCCCTTTCATCTCCTTAGATTCCTCCTGCATATCTCCGTTCACATACACTCCCACTATCTTCCGTCTCTCTCCTCCCGCGTTTATTTCTCCTACCAACAAACCAACAATCCATCAATTTCCTCCTTCATTAATCTCCTATTCTTCCCTTCTAGATATTCATTTCTTATTCCCATCACCATTCCTCCCATTGCTCTGCCTTTCCTATTCCTCCTATTTGCATTTTGAATTTGCCAACTGCATTCTTTTGGTAACCTTCCCCTTACTCTTTCCATCCTTTTCCATCCAGACACTTTTTCATCATCACTACCACCTCCCACCGTTCCAAATTCCTCATAAATTCACTGTCTTTTCTCTCCAATCCTGCTACATTCCATTAACATATTTTCCATTCACCCCACTCTCCCTTCCCTTTTTCTTTCCTCTCTCTACTATTTCTTATTCCCCCCTCTTCCATTCCTTTCTCTTCCAGTCCCCCGACACCGCACTTTTTACTAACTGTTCTGCCTCATCCCAATCCCACCAAATATCTCGTATATTTATTTTCCCATACTTAACCCACGTTTCGTTTCCGTTCCTTTTCTCCTCTTTCGCTATTTTCCTCAACTTGTACTGCATATATCTTTGTTCCCGTGTGCAATCATCTTCTATTCTCTGCTCACTTCCATATAATTGCCTTTTCTTCATCAGAACCTGCCTCTTATCTTCCCTATTCCTCAATTTCATCAGCGCCGATTTGTCTCTTCTTCCATCATCCCTTCCTATACTTTTCACTTCTTCCACCAGTACCTTCGCATTTATTCTATCTAGAACTTCTTGTACACCTACCTTCAAATTTCGCCCCTCCAATATTATACCTTTTATTACTATTATGTTACTTCTTTCCTCTCTCTCACTCTTTTCCATTCTCTTTTCTATTTTTCTCAACCTTTCCTTATTCCCCTTCTCCGCCCCCCCCCTTTAACTTTCCGGATTGCGCTTTGTATTTTTTCTATCCTACTTTCTAACTCCTCTGCT
>WSXT02148552.1:0-10326 GCA_011762715.2 Neuroterus valhalla
TATCAAACATCCAAGAGGACATAACTCATCCTTGCGTAACACCCTGTCTAATATCAAACCAATCGCTCAGTTATCCATTGACTCTCACACCTGCTTTGCTACCATTATAAATATTGCTTGTTGTGCTTTCAGAAGCCAACCAATCACTTTATACTCTTACAAGACTTCCTAAAGTTCAGTTTTATTCATCTTGTCAAAAATTTTTTCCACATCAAATAATGCTCAGAAAACTTTCTGGTTTCCTTCTGTGCTTTTTTTCTGTAACCTGCCTGGAGCTAAATATCTGATCCGCACATGTATCCCTGGCATGAATCCACATTGAACTTCCCAGATCCTTTCCTCTGTTATTCCCATGACTCTATTAATAACTATTTTGGTGAACATAATGCCCACAGTACTCAGTAGGCTGATCGCTCTATAATAATTAAATTTCTTTCGGTCACCCTTCCCTTGTGGATTGAGACAATAATCGCCTTTCTCAAATCATTTGGAAATTCACTGTTCACAGCACATATATTCAGAGATTCACACAGCACACGAACAAATATCTGCCACCGCTTTCAGGCATTTCAGGGGTACACTAACCACATCGGCAGCCTGCGACCATTCTTCAGTTTTTTTAACTACGAGCCTGATGTCGTCGATACCGATTTGGCCTCCGCGACCTTTATCAGAATCATCCAACATATCCTTGTCTTCATTTCAGCTGTTATGATCCATGGCATTACCTTTATACAACTTTTTGAAAAAATCACTCAAACAATCTTTAACTTTGTCCGAATCCCATACCATATCACTATCATCATTATGGAGCCGGACTGCCTCAGTGATATAATTCCCTTTCCTAGTCGTTTTGACCCATTTCCAGAATAAATTCTTACCGCCTTCGTAATCATGCTGCATTTTTTTATCTTCTCCAGCTTCGATTTCATATTTGCTTGCTTTAACTGGAATATTTTTTTTCCTCTTTCTATTCCCATAATCGTTTAATCATCTAATCCTTTCCTTATCGCTGAGACCTCAAATATCCAACATTCCCTTGTACGCTTCTTTTTTCTCATGGAATGTCACGCGTGCTTCGTCATTCCACTGAGCATCACCAGACTTTCTTCCTACAGTAGTAGTACCACACACTTCCGATATACTCTTTAAGTTGTCATCCCGCAGTATTATCCATGTAACCTCTACATTTTTGTTGACTGTGACTGTATTCCAATCTTCTTTGTAATGTCCTAAATATTTATTCAGCTTTTCACGATATAATAGATTTTCTTCTGGTTTCTGCAGATTCTTTGCTGTATTTTTGCAGATTTTCCTCATTCAAGGATTATTTTTAACTTGTCCACTCTGCTGCTGACTTAACTTTCCTTCTTTCAATTGGGGGTTCTTTAAATGTGGGAGCTATAAAAATTATTTTTGGATTTCGAAAGCATTATAAGCATTTTATTGCTGATATCTCTGTTATTCGGTCTGAACAAAAAAAACCCGAGGAGTATGTTTCGGGGGTAAAGTACATATTATACTTGCAAATCATTTCCCAGATCGAATTTTGTGTTGCACAGTGTCGTTAATTGTGTTGCATACTGAGAAGAGCACAATCTCCTGCAGGTTCGTCTCTACAGAACCGATCATATGTTAAAAAATGTGAAGGCAATCATGATCCATCAAATTCCGTAAAACTGCTAAAACTCTGAAAATCACGCTTGTGGATCTTGGTTACCCACTTTTACGAATAATGCGGATAAAAACCTAAATGTGAAAACGACAGTTTCGGTATAAAAAAAGTCCATTCTGAGAAGTGATATTGGTGAAACACTGAAGTGTATCGAAAACAGAAGCAAGAGAAGCTGACTAAAGTTCTGAAAATTTATCATTTGTCTATGCAATGGGATGTTCATTATACGACGTTTGTATTTGAATTTATTTGGGGAAAGATGTGACGTGATACTCGAGTAGGTCGGCTTTTCGAAACTGAACAGACTTCAGAAAATCATGATTTAAATATGTATGTTGATAGTTATATTCATCGCTGAACCTATTTATTTTTATCATTTTATAGTAATAAAAGGGATTCCCATCAATTCGATCTAAAAAGCAAGGAAATTGGCGTCCTGATTACTAGGACTAAGTTCACAATCACTCAGATGGTTACCCTAAATGACGATTAGATTGGATTAGATTAGATTTTTTGAAAGTATTAGAGTGGAATAAGTTTTTCGGATTCGGTTTGTTCATCGCAACTTTGGAATGTTTCAAACACTGCGGAAAAAATGTTTTAAAAAAAAGCTGTATAATATATCATGCTTCTTTGGTTCAAGCTAAACAAATGTCAGGTTTGAAGTATAAACTTTTTCCAGAAGCGTCAATTTGAGTGGATCGAAAAAAACCACGTTCTTGCCCATGGAACCAAAATATATTTGCAAATCATAATTTGTAAAACTTTTCACTGTCATAAAAAAGTTGACAAACCTTCTTATTCAATGGAAAATTCTGTTGAATCTTCGAATTCGTAAATGCAACGAAAGATCATACAGTGCCAAAACAAGTCAATCAATTCCAACATCCTCACTTTGCTATATCATTTGTTTTGCAGATATTTAGTACACTGCGTGAATGCGTATGGAGCTGCGCATGAGTGCGCAACTCTATTCGGCCGAGTGGTTCGCGTTGTCAGCTGTATACGCGACGGTTGCATGTTAGGCAGAAAAGATAAAACGAATCTTAATGATAACTATAACTGTAAAATCTGTGTATTGTTGTGATGTACACTACTTATTCACTGATTAACTGTTCCCTGCACCTAAAAACCCGAATACGTCCGGCATTGAATGAAACATTTTTTAAGCTCCATGGCCGAGCCTTGCCTGCGAATACGTCCTTATTGATAATGTTTGCAGCAGGGACAGTAAAAAGCTCAGGCCTACAGCCCCCTGCTGCAAACATATTCACTGAGACCGTATTCGCAAAAAGCTTGCTCAAGGTACATAAATGAATATTTGTTTGCCAAATGATTTGAGATGATATTCTTGCGATTTTGGTTCTTCCAAAGATCGAATTCTGGTCCAGCTGTGTAAGGGTTTATGTGATCATACGGAAAAAGTTATCCGGGTACGCTTGCAGTAGGGATTTGGAGTGGACTATCCTCAGGAAGCCCCCAAGAGGCTTACAATTTGGTTTTGAGCGTATACAGAAGTTGCCAGAATGTAGGTTTAGGATGACCAGGCGTCCGTTCTAATCGGACATGTCAGTTTTTTTTACTCTGTTTGTTAGTCCAAATACATGGCAAAGTAGTGGTGGGGGAAAGATGTCCGGTTTTTCCACTTTAGCCATCTGGTCACCCTACGTAGGTTGGTTCTATCAGTTCCCTTGTGGGCAAGACGGGCACCAGTAACAGCAGCAACGCGAGTTTTTCCGGATTGCAGGGAACGGTCTTGTAAACCCTGTTGAAGCCTGGCCGTTTTGGGTCGTTGGCGGCGTGACCGTGGACCTGTTAGGTCTGACGTATTATGGCCCCTACGCTTGTTGTACTTTATTTGGGTATCTCTTAGACGGTATACACGGCTTCGGATTAAGATCGCGAGAGCTGAATCGTGAAAAAAAGAGGCGTATAAACATTTCCCGTCTCAAGATCCCTCGTGCTGTCTTATTCACGAGCGAAATGTTCAGAATGATCAAGTGCGGGAGAACTAAGAATGAGAGAGCAGTTTATTAACGCTGGCAAAAGCGATGATCCCGGCTGGGTTGATTTTTAAGTATTTGTTTTCGTGGCTCACGTGGTTGATCGTAGGCGCAGGCAGCGAAGTTTATCGGTTCAAGGCAATATGAAATTCAGAACAGAAAAGAACAAATAAAAAATTTAGGGAATCGAGTAAAGGAGGGGGGAACGTGATTTGAATCCGTGATACGCGATCACAATTCGGAATGAAGTGCGAAGCTTCGTGGAGCGCATTCACTGTCGCTGAACCGAAATGCAGTTGTACGAATACTACATTCAGTCCTGTGAAAACGAAGTTAAGAGCTTTAAAAAGCACCTCCATTCATGCGAGAACCTATAACAAGACTCTAAAAAACACTTTCATTATCACTGAAGTGGAAGGAAGATAGGACAGAAAGAAGAGAAATGCGCGCATGTTCAGAAGATTGCCGGTTCCACTTCTCGTAGTTTTTACCTCTTGTTAACCTTAAGTAGTAAAATGAATCATCATTACAAAATTGAGTTGCGAATATCTACTTACCTATACCTGATAGCATCAAATGGAAGGTAGATGCATATTGAGCGTTGAAAAATACTTTTAGAACAAAATGTCGCATCCATTGAGGACATTGATCATTTTCCTCGATTGCGTTACTGCATGCTATAGGGAAAAACAGTACGATGTAGACATCAGCACCAACTGAATAATGAAGCAAAGTTGCTAAAGTTTTTGATGAATATTCCATTGATTTTGATCTTTAAAATTGATGTCCTAGCTTTAATTTGGCATAAGATACTTTTCTCACTCGGTCATAATTTATCAATATTATGACCCTGAGACTTTTTCAAACTACCTCGTACAGCTTACCCTTACGCTTCTAACGTTTTGCTCGTTTTAGTATAAGATATATAAATTTAAAATACATTTCCTTACAGAATTACTCCTGTGCATGCGCCGTAAAAAATTCATCGGTAGGATTGATGAGGAACCCCTTCGACCTCATGTACAATTTTTCCAAGCTTATCGTACTGGTGCTTCTGAAACTATTGCGTCCATTGCGAAGAAAAACTTTTATCAAGTTGGTGTTAGAGGTGAATTCATCGTTGGAGTAATCTACTTGGATCGATGGTTGCATCCATTTCTTGATTCTAATAACAAATGGGTAATAGTAAGCATGGATAACTTGCAAGAGACGATACCAATACTGGATTTGGAAAGACCCCTTTACAAATTCTTCCAAGTTTTCGAACCAGAAAACCAGATACGGAGAGCACAGCTTGTAACGTAATTGGGAGTGAAGTATATAATTTGCAACACTCCTCATGATTTAGGTACTATTTATGGATGTGAGTTGGTTCCACAATACGTACGGAATGTCTAATTAGCTTCAGCCAGTACTGGATTAACCAGAGGGCACGGTGGGGCTAGTGCCTCAGGCCCCAGGTGACCGAGGGGCCCCTGACCTCAGGAAAAATTGATAATTTTTAGAAAATTTTGTAAAAAAATTTGTTTTGTGATCCATATGTTAACGTAGGTTCAAGCAATGATAAATTACAGTGAAGATTTATATGTCCATAATTGTAATATAGGGAAAAAAATTAAAACGTTGTAATTTGAGAATAATTTCGATTTATTTGCCTGCTTTCTCGAAAATTGGGATTTTCTCCGCCCTTAGGAGGGCCCCTTTGCGGTTTAGCCGTAGGCCCCGAAAAATGTTATTCCGGCGCTGGCTTCAGCAGTTCCAAACACTTCCTCGGACGGCGACACTCGTATGTTACTTTTTTCGATCGATGCGCAAGAATTGCTTTAACTAAAAAAGTGCCGAATAAATATTGAGAATCCCTCGATTTTACATAGGAATGCTTTAATACGACCGCCTGACAAATTTGATACAGAGAACAAAAAAAAAATAAATGCGGTGCCTAATGTCCTTGTAATTGCTTCAGAAAAAATGGTTGGAAACGCTGTAGGTGGCGACACCGATAAAAGCACATTTTTTTTGTATCAATGAAATAAAGTAAGCTTTATGCGAAGTTTTCTGCTTCTCCACACCTGCTATAGATATTGGACTCCAAACATACAGAGTCAACCTCAAAAGTATTTTCAATCTGGAGATAGATAAACACGCTGCGAAGAAATGGCAACAAGACCTTTTGAGGGGCGAGTCAGTAGGCCCGTTTCATACGCATATTAACGGGCCAAAATTATAGGAATGATAAAAAAATTCATCTTGTTATTAGATATTCGTTCGATTCTTATTCTATTTTGTTATTAATCCGAATTTAAGTCCAATATTGTTAATGAAAATGAATCGAACGACACTCATCGCCCCAATGCGTCATCCGAACAATTATATAATTCGTTAAGTTATAAGGTATAGGTTTTATAAACGTACGCATTCAAATCCCTGAAGCGGCTGGTGCTTTCCCTTTCTCAGATTCAGAATATTTGTTTCTATCCTCTCCCTTCTACTGGCTAAAAAATCTTAAATATAACCTTCTTTCATTCCTTTCACAGACCTTAGTACTTACTTAGTGGTGGAGAGGACCTACAACATAAGGTGGGTTCCAAACCATCAGGAGCAACAGCATCTTCGTACTAAGATGACTCAGAGAACTCCAGAAGTATCGGACTCACGACTTTTTGTTGACCGACGAACTTTCCCAGCTTACGAGGCAACAAACTCGCAACCACACTGGTAGAGAGGTTGTACCGCCAGCGCCATCATGCTGTGGTAGCGACTAGATGCGTGAACCGCTTGGTAGCCGTACTAAGAATGAACGGGAGGGGGACAAACGGCACGTATGGTCAGCGCGCTCTCTTGATTACGCGAGTCTCTCAGTGCGCGGGAAGGCTAAACTTTCCGAGGAGCGCTGCTAATACGCTTGCGTCGCTCGCTGGCGGCACAAAGTTGCGCGGCCACTACGCTTTTTTCGAGTTACCTGCCATGTCCGTGTCTTGCGTGTTGACTACATTTGAAGCGCAGTGGCCAACAATCTCACTCCCAGTGCAGACTAAGCGGGTTCAAAGCTCATGCCTTAGTCCAAACGACGAATCAACCACTCTTGCTACCCCTTTTTCAACGTCTAGTGAGGGCAAGGAGGAACTCCTGTGACTGACGACGGAATTATTGTGGGTCACATTGATCTCCTTTTTTTGACACCTTCTGTGGGGGGGGGGGGGGGGGTAAAAAGGCATTTCTCCTGTCTCTCCTTCCAATGTCTCGTAGACGGTGAGGGCAAACTCCCGTAACTGGTCACACAAATAATGTAAGTCACATCTAGTCCTCTCTTTCAACGTCTTATTGAGGAAAAAAGGTACTCCTGTGACTGGTTACACAAACAATGAAGGTAAAATCCCTCTTCTTTTCCAGGGCTCCTTGGAAATCGCGCATGCTCATTCGCTCTTAATCAAAGGAGATTCTCGTCAACTACACGAAGACAAATTTTCCTTTCATTCATAACAAGACCGCATTTATATGATTCTTTCCTTTATGCCCCACAAGAACACCAGCCTCAAGTACTTAGAGTAACCTTTCTCTCAAGAGGTACCAGCACCACGACTCTCCGGAGATGAACACTCCCTTGCTAGGCAAATGCTCACCGCGTGGGCCGCCGAAGCTCTTCCAAACTGCGAGACGGGAATCGAACCCACAACCAGCCGGCGTGGGACCAAAGCGCATGCCTTAGCCCCCACGACCAACTGACCACCTTAGAGGACGGTACTAATTACGTGAAAAAAAGCAGGAACAATTGAAACTCGAGCGTCCCATCCTTCTATGCATGCATTGTGAATTTTTAATTGTAGTGCAATAAAATTGTGCAATATCTGCGATTTATTTTGAATGATTTGAAGAAGCTCTTAGGAGTGTGGCACTTAGGAGAGCTCATCGATGTCTTACATTAGAACAAGCGCTCTTCAGCATTTTGTTGCGGCTTCTTGCGCACTAAGTTCCCTTCAACATTTTAATAATAACCAAAAATCGACAATTTTAGAGCGTCGAATGGAAATTGAGCAGGTTTTGAAAATCAGCGTGGAAGTAGCAAAATAAAGCATTCCGCAGTACGGCCATCAGCTTGAGTTTCTCGAAAAAATAGAAGAATATCTACAACAAAAAAACACGCAGAAGCTCAAGAACAACAGCAAATAAATAACTCCATGTTGGAAGTGAACAATTCAAAGCGAGCCCCACGAATAACTTTTTCAGAGCTTACAAGGAATATTGAAAAAATCTACAAAAGGATTATTACCGCTTAGGAAGACTCGCTTGACACAAAATGATTGGAACCATTTGGTAGATGCAATTATTGATGAGCTGTTATTTCTAAATTTGGAGTGAGTATAAAATCCCTAGATTTAATTTTTGAATATAGAATGATGAGATCAATTCTACCAAACAGAATACGTATATTTTGGGACTTGCAATTCTATTCCGATTGCTTTAATGGTTGTATTGTTTATGGTTCATTCAGAATGAATGAAACAATCTCAGAAAAATGGAAATATCAATTTTTTTAGGCCAAAAATTCAAAGCTGGAAGTTTTAGTTTTCGGCCCATGGAACTGTGAACTGCTTCACGAACGAACTTCCAGGAACGTATTACACTCCTAGTAAAGCTGCAAAGAAAGAGCTGAAAAATGGAACGACACAATGCTATGGAAAAATCCTATCATAAATATGCCAAAATAGAGAGATCCATAAGTAACAGTTCTGAGCCATGTAATTGTGATGATAGGAACCCGTCAAATGTAGAAGGGAAGCACCAGATATCACGAAGCCTGAAAGGAACTACTAATGTTGACCACAATAAGACTGTGAATAAGTTACGGAAGGAAACTTTTCATTTTCGAAACGGAGCATCGGCTATAGCAGACTACTTACAAGAAACTCCTGTTCTACGATTCTCAACATGTATGGAGCTGGTAATTCCTTATAGTCCCTTCTGCGTACTGTCCTCATTTGCACATTTTAATTTGCTTCCTTTCAAATCTGAGAGATAAAAAGTGACTTCGAGGCTATAAAACTGACGGGTCCAAAAATATTCTACAAAAAATGGCCCACATTGAGTGGTTCGGTTGTTAAGTTTGTAGAAAGAAAACCAGTTTGCAGAGCTTTTTTTCGATTCGGCTTAGAACAGTTCAACTCTTTGAACATATGCTCTCAAATTAATTTTGAGATTTATTATCCTGAAAAATGCATTTCTCCGTAGCAAAAAGATCAGTGGAAGTTCAAGCTATTTGAGTCTTACCAAATTTATTGCGGCCACCACCACTCAATGTACGAGGAAAGAAAGGGGCCGAAGGTTCTTAGGAGGAACAAAGCGATGTTCTTATATTGTGGATCAACGTACGTTTAATGTCAAAAATGATCAATTTCGATTCGTGACATTTTTCTCAATTTTTGTTCTGATTCAAAAGGAAACTTATCATACTCATTTCAAACGATGGGTGATTGAAATTCGATTTATTGCGAGAAAGAGATACTTCCAAACTCATTTGTGATAACATAAGCTAAGAAGAAATAATTCCAATTTTTCAGCGCATGAGCGATCTTGACAGGAAATCGGAGATCAATACCGAAACTGTACCAAAATTAGCAATCAGCGCCCAGCAGATAGTTATTGCTATTTGACCATTGGAAAATCTTTCGGCTGCATGCGTATGCATAAATGACATCAAGTGCAAGTGTTCTTCCATCGAAGATCCTGTGGATTCTTGCTTCGAAGCTTGTTCCGCTCTTCAAGCTGATTATCAAAAAGGAGCAGCGATAGTTTGGACCTTTCTCGAGAACACAGTTTATGGTATCCATGAATCTTCGCCATTTGCAAGGGTTTTCACGCTCTTTTCTGATTTACAGAATTTAGGATGTGACGACGTTAAAAGCTCTGAAGGAAAACTTGCTTCTGATTTGTTGTTTCAATTCAAGGTGTCTATCCATTCATTTTTTTCGGAGTGTCAGGAACGTATTTTCACCTTATGAAATCTAGCGGAATGTAGCATTGCTTGGCTGTGCTGCAAAGTACAAAGATAGCTTATCATGTCGGAAAAGAACACAAATTACATAATGTTACTTATTGTTACTCTTACAATGGTTGCAATCGTTCATTTCCTGCTATCAGGTCTCTACAAAAACATGCTTCACCTAAACATACTTTAGAAAATCGTGACATACAAAGTAATCTCAATTACTTTAGGACACAAGATTCTTCTTCGAGCAATCGTGGTGAAGCAATTTAGATCCGTCCTTCGCAGTCGAGCTGCCTCTCCCAGCTCAATCTGGAGGATGAGTCTCGAGGACGAAGAAAGGTTCTCGCATTTGATATTTGTTCCCCGCCGTTAAGCTGCCGCTCCGGATAATGACCGGAGAATAAGTCACGATGGCGGGAACGGTTCCTCCCCCGGCGGGAGGCCTTGATAGTGACACATTTACGGCTAGAGATGGTGGGGGTTTCTACAACTCAAAACGACTGTGTTATAAAACTACACGAAGGGTAACATAATTATTTTTTATTCCTATAGATAAAGAAAGATCGCATATTCAATTTAAGAAGAATAATAAAAATCGGAGTATACAATATCTCTTCTTTGGTTACAATTCGTTTGGTCGTCGACCACACAGACACACACACACA
>WSXT02148563.1:0-24330 GCA_011762715.2 Neuroterus valhalla
TATATTTAGTAATAGGAGTATAACTTTCTTGCTTTGGCTGCGTATTTTCTAGCAGAAAAATAGGTCGTTCTTTTGAATGGGGTACTTTACCGGTCCAGGCCGAGAAAGTGCACTTTGACGGAGTATGCGCATGCGCGTTTGTTATTTTGCCCCACGCGCACTGTTCTCACGACTTTACTGCGCAGTTCTTCTCATTCTGAACTTAACTCGAACGTGAAACGTAATGTATCGAGAACGCTTGAAAAACATACTGTAATTACCTAAATTATCGAGTGCCATAGCAGCTTTACTCCTCGAATAATGACATACCAGAAACAAAAATCATTTTCAAACGGACAGTTCCATTTTTGATTGAAAAAAAAAAATTTCTACCGAAAAAGATGAATTTTCAACAAAAGAATGGAAACCTTGACCAGGCAAGATTTTTCACTCGAAAGTAAAAACCATTTTATCCAAAATATTGAAATTTTAAGTCAGGAAAACAAATTACCCAAGTTAATTTTCTTCCGAAAAAGACGTTCATGTTACATTTTTAACCAAAAATGAAATAGTTGAATAATAACCTAAATAATAAAACTTTAAACAAAGAAATTATTTTACGACAAAGGTATTTCACTTTCAATCAAGTAGCTGAATTTACGACCAGAAAAGATAAATTTCAACAAAAAAAAAAGAAATTCTTGATCAAGAAATATTTTTAATTACATGGAGAAAAAACGTTTCATCGAAAATATTGAAGTTTCAAGACAGAAATGCGGATTCGCTTCTTCAACTTAGACAGCTGAATTTCCAAACAGAAAATCGATCCTTTTTTCTAGCGTAGACTACGGCCAGCCAGACCGGTAGCCGCTTTTTAAACAAAGTTATTTCACATTCAATCAAGTAGCTGAATTTTTGACCAGGAATGATAAATTTTTAACAAAAAAGTGGAATTCTTGATCAAGACATTGAAGTTTCAAGCCAAAATACGAATTCGCTTCAGAACAGTATTATTTTTATTCCAAAAATATAAATCTCTAAACAAACTGATTAATTTTCTATTCAACTAAAACAGTTGAATTTTCAAACAGAAAATAGATCCTTATTATCTCGCGTAGACTACGGACAACCAGGCCGGTAACCGATTTTTAAGCAAAATAACTTTACTTTCAATAAAGAAGCTAAACTTTCGATCAGAAATTACAAATTTTCAACAGAAAAGTGGAATTCTTGATAAAGAAAGATTTTTGATTCCATGTAAAAACGCTTTAACGAAAATATTGAAGTTTTAAGCCAGAAATGCGGATTTGTTTAAAAAAAGTAATATTTTTATCCCAAAAATATTAATTTACAAACAAGTTGATTAATTTCTTCTTTGACTTAAACAGCTGAATTTCCGAACTGAAATCGATCCTTCTTTTCTAGCATAGACTACAGCCAGCCAGACCGAAAGCCGATTTTCAAGCAAAGTAATTTCAGTTTTAATCAGGTAGCTGAATTTTTGACCAGGAAAGATTAATTTTTAACAAAAAAGTGAAATTCTTGATGAAGAAAGATTTTTGACTCCATGGAGAAAAAGCATTTTATCGAAAATATTGAAGTTTCAAGCCAGACATACGAATTTGCTTCAGAACAGTATTATTTTTATCCCAAAAATATTAATTTCCAAACAAGTTGATCAATTTTTTCTTTAACTCAAAAATCTAAATTTTCAAACAGAAACTCTATCCTTTTTCTCTCGCGTAGACTATGGCCAGCCAGGCCGGTTGCCGATTTTCAAACAAAGTATTTTCACTTCCAATCAAGTAGCTAAATTACCGACCAGAAATGATCAATTTTCCAAAAAAAAAACAAACATTTTCATCAAGAAAGAAAGATTTTTGACTTCATGAAGAAACGTTTTAACGAAAATATTGAAGTTTCAAGCCAGAAATACGAATTTGCTTCAAAAAAAGGATTATTCCCATCCAGAAAATATAAATGTCCAAACAAGTTCATTAATTTTTTTAACTAAAACAGTTGAATTTTCAAACAGAAAATCGATCCATTTTTTCTCGCGTAGACTACGGCCAGCCAGACCGGTAGTTGCTACCCCATTGTAAAACTGAAGTATGCCCAACGACCAGTCGCGATTTTGTAATATAAAACACGATAAAAAAAAGTTAATAATAATATCTGAAAAACATTACTTTATAAGAGAAAAAAGAACGAATTTCCTTTAAAGAAATTAATATTTTGAACTACAAACGTAATAGTCGATTCCATTTCAACCAGGTAGTTGAACTTTGGACTAAAAAAGATGAATTTCCAACGAAAGAGTGACTTTTTGACCAAGATTTTGTCCCGCGTAGACTACGGTCAGCCAGGCCGTTAGCCGCTGCCCCAGCGCGGGATGCGGACGCATTCACCACATCCAGTCGAGATTTTATAAATGAAAACAATATAATTATGAAAAAATAGTAGATAAAAATAAATAGTTATTTTCTCTGATGGCAATATTTGTATGTTGTTACTTCAAGAAACATGAACATCATATGTGAGGCATGCTTCAGTTTAACGATGTGGTAGCAGCTACCGGCCTGGCTGGCCGTAGTCCACGCGGGAAAGAGTCGATCGCGACAGATTATTAAAAAATCAAGAAAAATCAACTACTATTTCAATTGAGCTTAAACCTTCTAGAAAACTGCTTTGAATCTTCCTGAACTGCTTTAATTACCTAATTTGAAGTACTAAATTTGAGAACTGAAAAAGCTACCAAGGTGAAATATTTTAATAATTTCAATAATTCTTTATCTTCTTTATGCATACTATGCCTCAATTATTGATCAACCTACATCCTACACAATATGGAGGTTAGCTGCTTTTATGTGAAGGGAAATATTTCTTCGTCTACAAAAAAAAAATTTTCCAATGATAGATGATGTTTCCTAAGATTCAATTTGTTGATGCAATTTCAGTATGCCACTCCCTAAAATTGTTATCTGGTCTATTATGCACCGGCATTGTTGAACTTTTATTATTCAGGTCAGCCTAGCAGTAAAAAGCAGTATGACAAATTGAAGGTTTGTGATCCTTTTGAGCATTGTTTAACATTCCATCTTGTCTTGTGGCTTGAGGAAGCTAATCGAGAGTTGCTTACAATTAGCTTCAGACAGTAATTATTTAACGATAACATTCATTTCATCTTTTTTCCGCGATGGAGATTGTAATTAAGATGGCAGAAAATTGTCTTATTATTGTCAATTGATCCGGTTTAGAATCACTGATAAGGAAAACCTAAGGTTTTATTTATTTGATCATGATCGTTTGATTCTAATCCAAGATTCTCATTTTAGTCATTTTGATCAGTTCTAACAGAAGATTCTGTTTAATATTCGCAATATAAAATAAGATTTAGTAAGTGTTGCAAAATGAAGAGGGCACTAGTCTTCTGCAGTCCCAAGTTTTTCACACAGTTAGTAAAAGTAGAGGATTCTTCGAGAATATTCATAAATTTCGATACTTTTTTCAAAATTTCATGAATTTCTTTAAAGTTTGACAAATCTCCACAACTTTCAAGAATCATTATCAATATCCATACATTGTCAAAATCGCTATGCTTTGACTGAACTGAGAAAGAAAAGAACCTGGGATCGTAAAGTTTGAATTAACCACTTTCCTCGGTCTGGTCATTGTATTAACATATTTGGAAATATTGATAAAAAATGCGTCTTAAAAACCCGGAATAACTTTACGAAACAATTTCCGAAATATCGGCGCGAGGAGCTGTTTGTTGATTGCATACATTTCCTTACCCGACAGTTAAATTTCCCCAGATTTTCCCGGTAAATGAAAATCCCGGTCATTTCCTGGTCTTCCCCGCTTTCCCGGTCAGGTGGCTAACCTGACTAGACTAAGCCAAATGAATACCGGATTTTTTATTATATTCCCGGTCATTTCCCTGTTTTCCTGGTCATTTCCCAGTTTTTTTCGGGAAATAAAATTCCCGGTCATATCCTGGTCTTTCCCGGTTCTGCAATCAAGTGGCTAACCTGACTAGTCTTAGTCGAATGAATCCCCGGGTTTTTATTATATTCTCGTTTATTTCCCTGCTTTCTCCGGTCATTTCCCAGTTTTTTTTCGGCCAATAAAATTCCCGGTCATTTCCTGGTCTTCCCCGCTTTCCCGGTCAGGTGGCTAACCTGACTAGGCTAAGTCAAATGAATACCGGATTTTTTATTATATTCCCGGTCATTTCCCTGTTTTCCTGGTCATTTCCCAGTTTTCTTCGGCAAATAAAATTCCCGGTCATATCCTGGTCTTTCCCGGTTCTGCAGTCAAGTGGCTAAACTGACTAGTCTTAGTCGAATGAATCCCCGGGTTTTTATTATATTCCCGTTCATTTTCCTGCTTTCTCCGGTCATTTTCCAGTTTTTTTGCGGCCAATAAAAATCCCGGTCATTTCCTGGTCTTCCCCGGTTTCCCGGTCAGGTGGCTAACCTGACTAGGCTAAGTCAAATGAATACCGGATTTTTTATTATATTCCCAGTCATTTCCCTGTTTTCCCGGTCATTTCCCAGTTTTTTTCGGGAAATAAAATTCCCTGTCATTTCCTGGTCTTTCCCGGTTCTGCAATCAAGTGGCTAACCTGACTAGTCTTAGTCGAATGAATCCCCGGGTTTCTTATTATATTCCCGTTCATTTTCCTGCTTTCTCCGGTCATTTCCCAGTTTTTTTTCGGCCAATAAAATTCCCGGTCATTTCCTGGTCTTCCCCGGTTTCCCGGTCAGGTGGCTAACCTGACTAGGCTAAGTCAAATGAATACCGGATTTTTTTATTATATTCCCGGTCATTTCCCAGTTTTTTTTCGGGAAATAAAATTCCCTTTCATTTCCTGGTCTTTCCCGGTTTTGCAGTCAAGTAGCTAACCTGACAAGGCTAAGTCGAATGAATCCCCGGGTTTCTTATTATATTCCCGTTCATTTCCCTGCTTTCTCCGGTCATTTCCCAGTTTTTTTCCGGCCAATAAAATTCTCGGTCATTTCCTGGTCTTTCCCGGTTTCTCGGTCAAGTGGCTAACCTGACTAGGCTAAGTCGAATGAATTCCCGGGGTTTTCATTTTATCCCCGGTCATTTCCGAGTTTTCCCCGGTCATTCCCCAGTTTTCACCGGTCATTTCCCATTTTTTTTGTTCATTATATTCTCGGACATTTCCCAGTTTCCCCCCGTCATTTCCCGGTTTCCTCCGTTATTTCCCGGTTTTCCTCGGCCATTTCCCAGTTTTCTCCGGTCATTTCCCGTTTTTCTTCGTTCATTATATTCCCGGTCATTTCCTCGTTTTCCCCGTTTATTTCTCAGTCTTCTTCGGTCATTTCCCGTTTTTTTTTCGTTCATCATATTCCCGGTCATTCCCCCGTTTCTCACGGTCATTTCCTGGGTTTTTACCGGTAAATAAATTACGCGGTCATTTCCTGGTCTTTCCCGGTTTCCCGGTCAAGTGGCTACTCTGTTATAATGTAAAAAATATAAATTCTTTCTCTTATAAGGAATAGATAGATTTAAAAGTTTTCCGAAGTAGACTAAACGAACACTACTTTCTCCAAATCAAATAATAAGATCTCTTTTTAATTCACTGAAAGGAAGCGGTTATTTCCCGTATTTCTGAGGTAAAATTTTGATCATCTAGGCCAAGTCGAGTGAATCTCTGGTTTTTGATTAAATTCCCGGTCATTTCCCTGTTTTCCCCGTTCATTTCTCGGTAATCTTCGGTCATTCCTCAGTTTTCCCCGGTCATTTCCCGTTTTTTCCGTTCCTTATATTCCTGGTCATTTCCCGGTTTCTCGGTCAAGAGGATACCCTGAAAAAAATATAAATTCTTTCTCTCATGAAGTATCGACATATTTGAAAAATTTTATAATCGGACTGAAGGAACGTTACATTCTTCAAATCAAATGATCTCTTTTTCAACTTCATAACGGTAGTTTCTCATCTAGGAAGATAAATCAGTAATCCCACCTGTGCGGGTGTTATTTCTCCGACCGATCCTCAATGAAACGATACGGTTCTTGCTCCTGGACAATGTGCAAGAAGAACCTGATACATCAACCTTGCTTAGTAATGTACTATTTTTTTCCTTTGTACATTTATACTCTATATAGACTACTTTACGTTACTACATATACCGCCAAGGTCACGTATCCAGCACTCTTATCTTCATTTCCCTTTTTTCGCTTTTCCCTCCCACCTTCATCATGATGACAAGAATCAAATTCTTCCCTCCTTTCTTACCTAATTTCGGGAATTTGTACCCCAATTCTACCATTTATCCTGGAATCTTCAGTCTTACCATTTTGAGGTTATGTACCTACATTATTTCCATGACTAGTCTTTTGCCCATTTGATTTCAAGAAAGACTTCGAATTTCCGGTCGGAGAGAGGTGCCGCACTTTTGCCACTTCCCAGGGTGAGAGATGCCGCAGGGAGAACATTCGGTTCGGGAGACTTGACACAAAATTGCCAATCTTCGAAGGAGAGATGGCACATGTAACTAAATATGAACCCAAGAAAAAACAGTATTTAATACTAACAGTTGAATCTCTCAACCAAACAGCAATCGGATGAAATAAGAACAAAGTAGTTTATTTCATTTAATTGACTGAAACAATGAATCTTCAAGCAGGAAAAAGAATCTTTAACAGTTTAGTTCAACTCTCAAGTAATCACAGATTCAAATTTTTAAGTAGGAGGAATTTTCAAACAAAAATGTAATAGTTGATATTTTATCCAACAACTTAAAAAAAAAACTAAAAACAGTTCCATTGTACGAGGAAGTCAGGTTCTTAGACAAAATATTGAATCCTAGAAAAAAAAGAAATTTTATATTATTTAATTCAATTTCGAACAAACAGAAAGAAATGTCAACAAGTGAGATAAAATTCTATCTGAAATCGACCAATTTTTAACCCTAGAAAACTCATTTTTCGGAAAGAAAAGTTTGATTTCCAGCAAAACAGATATTTCTCTAACAAAAAAAAATTAATTTCATAAGTTGTAATCAGTTCAACTTTCAACATAGTAGTTTAATTTTCATAAAAATAGTTGGATCTTCAGACAAAGAGACAAATTTTTAATAAAATGTATGATTTTTAACAAAGTTAATGAACTTTTAACCAAAAGATTTTATTTTTCAGCCATAAAGTTGTATTCCCATCAAAACAGTTGGATCCTTGAAAAAAAAATTTTCAAATAATGTATGATTTTTAACAAAGTTGTTGAATTTTAATAAATGATTTTTAAACCATAAATTTCCATGTCATCGAATGAAGATGAATTTTCGAAAAAAAAAAACAAATTTTTGAGAAAAGAGTATAATTTTCAACCGATAAAGATTTTGTAGTTGAAAAAGAAAATTCGTTTATCCTATTGTTAAATTTTTAATATTCAACTTTTTTGTTGAAACTGAATAGTTGATTTTTCAACCGAAAAAAACGAACTTACAACAAAAAAGTTTGAGATTTATTTAAATTTAAGAATCTTTAATCGAATGGATGCATTTTTGAAAAAGTTGTTTTGTTTTCAACTAGATATGTAGTTCAACAACAAAAGACGAATTTTCGAAATAATATTTGAATGCTTAACTAAAACTTCACTAAAAAAATGACTTCACTCTCGGAGTACGATTCTTCTATGAAATAGTTGAATTTGCAACCAAATATTTGAATTTTCAACTAAAAAGTTTACTTTTCAACCAAGAAAGATAATATATGAGTTTCACTTTGAAACAATAATTTTAAAAAAATAAAAAATAAAATTTTGGACAAAGAGATGAGTCTCCAAATCAGAAAGACAAACTTTCATTCGAGCAAGATTTCGCAGTGAACTAAATTACAATAATAACAAAGACAATAATTACATTTCAACTAAATTGGTGAATTTTGAAGCCAGAAAGACGAATATTCGAAAAGAATTTCAATTTTCGACTCAAAGATACGAATTTCAAACCAATCAGGATGACTTTCAAACCAAATTGTCTGATTATCAACTTAAATAGATCCTTTTTTACAAAAAATAGAATCATTAATTTTTTAGTATAAAATTAAATATTTCTAAAAAAATCAAACAAATCATCAGCAAGATAGTGTAATTTCCAACCAGAGGTGAAGCTCAAACAATAAAAGTGAATTTCTTACTCAGTAGTTTAAATTTTAAGGCCATGTTAAACTTACCCGATTACTACCTTACCGACATCTTTTTTTTGCAACAACTCACGTATACATCGAAATAGATATCGAGTTGATATTTTTAGAAAAGCCTTAGAAAACAGTAAACTACGTTTGTACACAACATTTTGTTCGAAATTTTCGAAAAAAAAAAAAAAATTTTGAGAATTTTTTTTCAAAATTTTGAACCAAATGTTGTATACAAACGTAGTTTATTGTTTTCTAAGGCTTTCCCCAAAAAATTAACTCGATATCTATTTCGGTGCGGACGTGAGTTGTTGCCAAAAAAAACTCGATTATTTGGGTCACGCGACCCATGTTCAACATGGCCTTAACAGAACAAGATAAAATTTGAGCGAAAAATGTAATAGTTGATATTTCAGCCATAAAAGTTTTTTATTTTAAACGAAAAACAGCTGCATTCGATCACAGAAGACGAATTTCTTTAAAATTGTTATATCTTCAATATATTCACATTATTTTTACTTCCTTGGAAAATAATTTGAGAATTTATATTGCACTATTATCATTGTCTAGCTTAAATGTTGTTTATGAATTTTGCAATCTTTGATCTCTTAGAATTTAATCCTAATCCTGTCAATCAACTGAAACCGCTGAAGTCTAACACATATTTTAATCCTCGTAGACCAAATTTCTAGAACGCAACACGTTTTCATTAATGAATTAGGTCCCCTTTTAATCTCCTTGTTTCGGGAAAAAACCCTTCTTCATTCTGATGCTTGGGGTTCCCCATTCTGTTTTCAGTTAGTCCAAAAAAATGTTTATTTGGTATGATCTCTTTCAGACTACGTATTCTTCCGTAATAATAGCTAGCACTCTCAACTTGAATACCATGTGCGATCTTCCTCATTTGTTCCAGATTTTTCCTCGATTAAATTCGTCCAAGTTAGTCAGGGGTACACGTCTCCAAAGCCCGAATTCCAGTCTCTTTGCCAGGAAGGCCTTGACTGCTTTCATTCATAGAATCTGAGAGATCACTAATCTTCCAACAAGCCCTAGAACGTGTGGGTTGAATATATGAGTTTACTTAACGTCATTTCTGACGAGTGTTTTATTTTTGACACTTTTCATTGGTGGTCGAGACTCAGCGCCACGCTTTCAATCTTGGAAGCATTTCAATAATGGGCTTATGCAACCTGATCAGGCCCTTTAGGGGGCCGATATGGTACTTCTGTAACTTGACTCCCACGCGACAAGATTTATGAGGAAATTAGTTTAGACAAAACATTGGTTTGTAGTATCCATCCTTAGTACAGGATAGTGCAAAAAGCGAGGCAAAAAACTAATGCGTGCCTTTGAAACATGCGGTAGGAACGAAGTGCTAAGGAGGAAGGACGTACGTATATACGCATTCGAAACTCCGTCCCTATACCACATGTTTCAGACACGCTTTAGTTTATATTCAGTATATATTCAGTATTTGCTAAGCGACAGAAGGAACTTCGTTCCTTACGCGTGTCACTAGGGTTTTTATATTCAACGTTATACTATTCTTTACTTCTATAAAGAAACGATAATGAAAAATAGGAAAAATCTCGAAAATAGCCCGATGTGAAAATTGGTTGAAAATTTTGCGAGATGAGTTTCATTTTCGTAGAATCAATAGGTCGAAAAGGATGCTCGTTAAAATTACAACGGGTGTCATATATCCCTCTCTAGAGTTTCTAGACCCCAATGAGATCGAGATTAGGATTGTTGACGCTTCTCTTTCATGTGACATTTACACGGCAATTTTTGCACAATTTTCCATCAGCTTATGCACATTTAAAAATTCTTCATAATTATCAGTACAACAAACCTTGAATCGACAAAATCAGACCATTTTTACTCATTTTACGGAACGATAATAAAATAGCAAAAATCGCAAACGTAGGCCGATTTTTGCGATTCAAACTTTGTTGTAAAGCTAATAACAATAAGGTATCAAATCAGTGAAAATTTGATGAAAATTTTTCGAAATTAAGAAGTTGCAATCTTGTAGAATTTATTTGTCGTAAACCATGCTCGTGAAAATTTTAAACGGTGTCATATATTTCTTCAAATAAATCAGTAGTAAGCAGGGGTCGTTGAAATAACGAAAACTGCAAAAATCGCAAAAGCAGACCGATTTTTCAGATGCAAACTCTGTTGTAAACCTATTAACAAAAAGGTATCGAGTGTGTCAAAATTGGTTAAAAATTTTGCGAAAAGAGTTTCATTTTCTTAAAATCAATTAGTCGTAAAGGATGCTCGTAAAAATTTCAAAGGGTGTCATATATCCCCCTCTTGAGTCTCTAGACCCCAATGAAATAGAGATTAGGATTGTTGACGCTTCTCTTTCATGTTACATTCACAAGGCAATTTTTGCACAATTTTACACAATAAGGTATCAAATCAGTGAAAATTTGATGAAAATTTTTCGGATTGCAAGAACTTGCAATCTCTCGTAGAATCTATATGTCGTAAACCATGCTCGTGAAAATTTTAAACGGTGTCATATATCTCTTCAAATAAATAGGTAGTAAGCAGGGGCTGTTGAAATGATGAAAGACAGCAAAAATCTCAAAAGTAGCCGGATTTTTTTAATTCAAACTCTGTTGTAAACGTATTAACAAGAAAGTATCAAGTGTGTGAGAATTGGTTGAAAATTTTGCGAAATGCAAGAAGTTCCATTTTCGTAACATCAATAGGGCGGAAAGGATGCTCGTAAAAATTTCAACGGGTGTCATATATCCTTCTCTAGAGGCTTTAGACCCCAATGAGATCGAGATCAGGATCGTTCACGCTTCTCTTTCATGTCAAATTTACAAGGCTAAGTGCATTCAAAAATCCTTCATAATTATCAGTTCAACAAAACTTGAATCGCAAAAATCGGACCAATTTTACTTATATTACGAAACGATAATGAAATAGGAAAAATCGCAAAAGTAGACTACTTTTTGCGATTCAAACTTTGTTGTGAAGCTAAAAACAATAAGGTATCAAATCAGTGAAAATTTTTTGAAAATTTTTCGAAATGAGTTTCATTTTCGTAAAATCAATAGGTCGTAAAGGATGCTCGAGAAAATGTCAAGGGGTGTCATATATCCCCCTCTAGAGTCTCTAGACCCCAATGAGAACGAGATTAGGATTGTTGACGCTTCTCTTTCATGTCAAATTTACAAGGCTATGTGCATTCAAAAATCCTTCATAATTATCAGTACAACAAAACTTGAATCGCAAAAATCGGACCAATTTTACTTATATTACGAAACGATAATGAAATAGGAAAAATCGCAAAAGTAGACTACTTTTTGCGATTCAAACTTTGTTGTGAAGCTAAAAACAATAAGGTATCAAATCAGTGAAAATTTTTTGAAAATTTTTCGAAATGAGTTTCATTTTCGTAAAATCAATAGGTCGTAAAGGATGCTCGTGAAAATGTCAAGGGGTGTCATATATCCCCCTCTAGAGTCTCTAGAACCTAATGAGAACGAGATTAGGATTGTTGACGCTTCTTTTTCATGTCACATTTACACGACAATTTTTGCACAATTTTCCATCAGCTTATGCACATTTAAAAATCCTTCATAATTATCGCAAAAGTAGACCGATTTTTTCGATTCAAACTTTGTTGTGAAGCCTATACTAATAGGGTATCAAATCAGTGAAAATTTGATGAAAATTTTTCGAAATGCAAGAAAGCGCAATCTCGTAGAATCTATATGCTGTAAACCATTCTCGTAAAAATTTTAAACGGTGTCATATATCTCTTCAAATAAAACAGTAGTAAGCAGGGATCGTTCAAATAATAATAAGTAGAAAAAATCGCCAAACAAGCTCAATTTTTCCGATTCAAACCTTAATGTAAACCTATTAACAATAAGGTATCCAGGGTGTGAAAATTAGTTGAAAATTTATCGAAATGAGTTTCATTTTATTAAAATCAATAGATCGTAAAGGATGCTCGTAAAAATTTCAACGGGTGTCATGTATACCTCTCTAGAGTCTCTAGACCGCAATGAGATCAAGATTAGGATCGTTCACGCTTCTCTTTCATGTAACATTCAGGAGGCAATTTTTGCACAATTTTCCACCAGCTTATGTGCATTCAAAAATCCTTCATAATTATCAGAACAACAAAACTTGAATCGCAAAAATCAGACCATTTTTACCTATTTTAGGAAACGATAATGAAATAGAAAAAATCGCAAAAGTAGACCGATTTCTGCGATTCAAACTTTGTTGTGAAGCTAATAACAAGGACGTTTCGAAGGTGTGAGAATAAGTTGAAAATTTTGTGAAATGTGAGAAGTTTGATTTTCGTAAAATCAATAGGTCGTGAAGGATGCTCGTAGAAATTTCAAAGGGTGTCATATATCCCCCTCCAGTGTCTCTAGACCCCAATGAGATCGAGCTTAGGATTGTTCACGCTTCTCTTTCATGTCATATTCACAAGGCAATTTTTGCACAATTTTCCATCAGCTTATGTACATTCAAAAATCCTTCATAATTATCAGTACAACAAAACTTGAATCGCAAAAATCGGACCATTTTCACTTATATTACGAAACGATAATGAAATAGCAAAAATCGCAAAAGTAGACTACTTTTTGCGATTCAAACTTTGTTGTGAAGCTAAAAACAATAAGGTTACAAATCAGTGAAAATTTGATAAAAATTTTTCGAAATGAGTTTCATTTTCATAAAATCAATAGGTCGTAAAGGATAATCGTAAAAATTTCAACGGGTGTCATATATCTCCCTCTAGAGTGTCTAGACCCTAATGAGATCGAGATTAGGATTGTTGACGCTTCTCTCTCTCTCGTCACATTTATAAGGCAATTTTTGCACAATTTCCATCGGATTATCGTAAAATCTGCAGGTCGTAAAGGATGCTTGTAAAAATTCCAACGGGTGTCATATGTCCCTCTCTAGAGTAAAAATTTCAACCGGTATCAGATCCTATAAAGTCAATAACGCTGTCAGTGTAACGTTAATTTATGACTTCACAGCGTAACGGTACCAAAATAATTTCATGAAATTGGTCCCTACCCACGAAATCTCTCTACCCTCGTATAAGGAACTTCGTCCCACAATTTCGACTGGGACACATACCACATTTTTGAACCTAAATAATGCGTACTCTGGAGCCAAGAACCTCTCGAGCCAAGAACACGTTTTCTTGCATAGGAAACGAGTTTGCAACCTGTACTTAGTAGTCCGTGCTGCTTCCAAGTCGGAAAACGTCGAGAACGTACTTTGTCGACGTGATGCTGATTATTACAAGATAAGTGGGAGGCAAAATCTCACCGTTGCTGCCTTTCCTACTGATCGGATTTTGAATAGAAAGAGGAGTTCAGGAAAAACCTGTTAAGTGCATCTACAATCCGAATGCAAACTGATTCCAAATTCATCCTTGACTCATGATCTTATCTGGACCGCTGTCTCCTGAATCCGAATCGGCCAATTATCCCTTCCTTTCCGTGACGGGAGAATCCGTTACAAAAGACGCCGAGAACTTGATTACTGGGAGGAGAGAAAATGTCAGGTTCATGATTTCTCCACTTGCGAAATTCCCACAGGATTCCGATTCCTCATAAAGGACTTCCCGAAAGACTTTTGCTATTCTTAGACCAGGTTCAGTGATGCGAGAGGGATGATCAGAATCATATCGATTCTTGAGTTGGATCAAAGCCATCGAATAAAAAACCTGTCTGAGCTGATCAATAATCAATTTCGGTAGAGAAAGGCAGCAACACCCATTTAGAGAGACGATGTTTCCAAACACCGACGTCCGATCAATTTCACGGTTCAAATGCAGCGGCGCGTCTGTCTGTCGAGTAATTTGTAAATTGATGCCGAAGATTAGTGAGACACGCCCTAGTGGAGGCAAACAGAACAAACCCTAAAGAGGGCCTAATTTGTGATCGAATTAGAGTGCTTAAGAGAGAATTGTCCGCACCCTAGGAAGTGTTTATCAGCAAACGAGCTTTACTTGCCCACTTTCACGAGAGGAGTTTCTAAAGGAGGAGTTATACCCTGAAGAGCTTTTTCCACTGATGGATAATTGGATATATTCACGACTTTGATTTATCGCTCGACAGGAAGTCCCAGGAGCTTATTGTCTTGTGTCTCCTGTCGACTTGTATGATTCAATTGATTTAATCCTACGATGTCTTGTTTCTTGACGCGTAGGTTGATTGATGCACGTGGATCTCGGATCGCATCCTTGGTGGATTTATTCTTTGCTTGGTAACAATCAATGCATTTGCAGGTCGAAGAATGAAGGAAGACAGTATGTTTTATTCATCAAATCAAACACGTAACGAAGTTGAATATCTCCTTTTGATACTAATAAAAATAGTTTTACAGAGTCCCCAAGTGGAGAGAACAGAAGCAGGATCAGAGAAATTTTGCACAATCTTTCATGGTCAAGGGGCAAGAGCAATAATCTTTTCCTATCTTATTTAAAGTGGGTCTGTCTATGCAGAGAATCAATATCCGCACGGAGTTCCTTCGACAGAGTTCGACGATCCTGCAAAAGCAAGTGCGGTTTTATCGTATCCAGCTATTCACCTGATATGGTCAGGAGCCTCGACGAGAGGGTTTAATAGATATTGCTGATGCTAATGCCAGCTAAACATATCACCAAGGCCGGATTAGGTCTTGGACCGCCCAAGGCTAAACTATAATTTTCTGCTCTTTTTCAATTTCCATTACTATTTTTTTTTATTCGTAAACATAAATAATTAGTATTACACACTAAATAAATGCCGAAGACCATATGTTTCAAAACGAAAATGACTCATGGAAAGGAATCGGGCTCATACACGGAAGATAAACAATTTTTTCCTATGAATTTACGAATTATAGGAAAAATTTATTTGAAAAATTCTAACCCGCGAAATCTAAAATCTTGAAAGCTGCATGTAAAAAAATGAATTGACAGTTTGTGAAATTTTTACAAAGTTGCTATCCATGGTTTCGCGAGCTCATATATCAAAGAGCCGAAAGTTGTTTGTGAACAAAGTATTGATCCACATTTTCGTAAAGAGTGTTGTCGATTCGAAAAAAAAATCGATACGCTTTTTTCCACATGTTATATATGTGTGCGGACGGCGGAAGGTCATATATATTGATACTAAACTCATGAAGCGATCACCACTTGCGAGAAACTGATCAGAGATAAGTCAAAATTTTTCGAGGCCTTAAATCAGAGAATGAGATTATTGAAATTGTTTTGGAATAGGTCAGGTCATTTGCTCCTCAGATAAAAACTCTTCACGTAATGAGAAATCTATGAAAATTAAACAAATTTAGGTACACATTTCATGAAGTATTAAATTTTTTCGGATAATTGGATTTTTTACGCGAGAGAATGTCACAAATGAATTTCAGACGAGGAGCAGTAATTGCATTCAATCACTTCTAAATTTTCGACATAATTCTTGACCGACAGAATAGTTCTAGTATTTCAATACAACGTGGTGGATGATTTCTTAAATTTAAATTACGCAATACAATTATATTTGAAATATCAATATCATTATAAATCTTCGAAAAAATGAAGATTAGAAGCAAAATATTTATATTTGTCGCCAAACGCCAACGTTTATTTTTATCTATGAGGTTCTTTCTAAATATTCTTCAACACAACAGATAAAAAATTGCCAAATAAATAAATTTTGAAGAGAATACTCTAAGTTTCAACGAAAAAATATAATTTTCTTACCAAAATTGGAACAGGTAAACTTACAATTTGAAAAATCGATTTATGATAACAAAAATCTCCAACCAGAAAGTTTAATTTCAAAACAAGAAGATGAATTTTCAACTGAAAAGATAAATATTTACCTGGGGCACTTCATTTTTCAACCACGAAAGTGGACATTCAAACAAGACGAATAATTTCCAAATAGAAAAAATCATTTGTTAAGAACAAATATACTGTTTTAACAAAATGTTCGGATTTCAAAGTCCAAAAATAATTATTTTCAACCAAAAATGGAACAGTCACATTTTTAAGTTTAAAAAAACAATTTCAAACCAAGCATAAGTGTTTTGTACTAAGAAAAAAGAATCTTCAACTGAAGGAGTCGAGTTTTCGAACAGATAAATAACTTTTACCGAAAAAGATTGATAAATGGAAATTTGATTACTCAAATTTTCAATTGGGATGAGTTAAATTTTCAGTTAAAAATAATTACTCATAACAACAACAAAAAAACTTTCAACAAAAAAAGATATCTTTCAAGAAACAGACAAAAACTGTCCAAGAAATGATTACATTTATACACAAAATAATGAAGAATCAAATGAAATTATTAATGTTGCACTCAAGTAGTGGAATTTTAAACCAGAAAGACGAATGTTCAACTGAAATGATGAAAATTCAACTAAAAAGAATAGATCGATTCTTGCCGAAAAATTAGTTTTCAACCAGAAAATACAATTTCCAACAAAACCATACTATTTTTCAACAGAATGGCTGAAATTCAGAATTTTTGGGGAAGAATATCAAATTCCGAAGAAAAGTATAATTTTCTACAAAAAATCGATTTTTCAACAAAATATGTGAAGTTTCAACGAAAGAATTAAATCTTCAGTTCAAAGAGACAAATATTCCCCTAAATTTCAAATATTTCAGAAAAGATCAATTTTCCACTAAAGATAAAACAGTTGAATTTCCAGTTGAAGTAATTCATTTTCAAATGAATAGATGAATTTTAAGCGAAAGATGAATTTTTGACCATAAAGATTAATTTTTTAAACAAAAACCAAATTTTCCACGAAGCACATAGATTCTCAGAAAAATAGTTCAAATTTCCAATTCAAAAATCAATGTTCAACTAATTACTCGAATTTCAACCAGAGGTGGATTTGGAATCAAAATAATGAAACTCTAACACAAAAATTTGATTTTCAACAAACAAGTTCAAATTTAAAACAAGTACATAGTTGATTTTTTAACTCGAAAAGGATGAATTTGCAATGAACAATGTAAACAAGCTTTCAATAATGTTTCAAAAATATTTCTTCTTCGGAAAACTACTTCTACTCTAACGACTACTTGAACTACTTTCTTCATTTAAAATTAGAAAGTGGTAACTTTAAAATTTTGACGAATTTTGAATTGGAGGAATGATTTTTCAAAATTCCTCTCGTCTTAATCCGAATTATAATTAGTTTAAAAAGTTCACGTTCCATGTGAAAGATCCCCTATTCCAATTGAGATTATACTTCTTCACTGAAACTCCCTGCCCTAAAATAAAAACTATAATTAGTTTCTGATAATTCCTGTCCCAAGTCAGATAAATGAGAAAAAGCAAATAAAACGTGATGAATAAATTTTTTTGAAAAAATTAAGGTAATAATTCCTTCAGTAGGTTTGAGCCATCATTGATTTGATAATCAAATTTGAGTCAGCTAAAAAAATCTCACAGAGCAGCAAATTTCCATAATGTTTTTCTTATAAAAGAAAAAAAAAATTCTTCTTCTCCTGACGTATATTTGAATATTTTGAGAATTAGATTAGAAGAACGTTACATTGTTTAAATCAAATGATAAGATCTGTTTTTCATGAATGAAACACTTTGTGAAAAAGCACTTCGAGAAAATTTCTAATCCGAATATTTCAAAAAACTGATCGTTCTGTTTTCAACAAATTGATACTTTTTTTTAGACATTGTAACAAACTATGGAATAAAAATAGGAAAATCACTTGTCTCAGAATGAATGTCAATTATTCGCAAAGTTTTTTACAAATATCCGTTAGTCTAATCCACTTTTTGATAAATGTATACGAAATCTTCTAAAAACTGTGGCACAGTAATTTCGCAAACTTTTTGCACTTTTCGGAACAGTTATTCTTTCCGTGTAGGATCCTGACTTTGAAGTGAACAGATAAGAGATCTGTTATAAAATTGTACTTCTGCTTTTGAGAAAGTATAACTGTTTCATAAGTAAAGTGAAAAACACGAGAACATCGGTTCTGGTTGTGATCTTACCTACACACGACGAATCAAATCAGTTCCGCCGAACAACCAGGACGTTGGAAAGGAGATGCATTAATCTTGCAACTCTTTCCAACTCCTACGCATACTGCAACTGTAACTGCATTCACTCGTATGGAAGAGGCTTGAGTAGTCATGAATTATTACCAGCCCGTCTCATTCTTTCACTAAAGGATAAAAAAACACATGGGAACGCCCGAATCAATCTTGATTGTATGAAGGTCAAAAATCAATTCTTATGATATCATATCACATTGTAAGGTTAGTTTGAGAATGTTCTCGAAATGACTCAATTTCATGTCAGGTTCAGCAATCATGTCTCGAAAAAAGTTGAGTAATTTTGAAAATTGTCAATCACTTGATGTTCACACCAAAATAGAAACACTTTTCAAACATGAAGTTTTTTACTGACTCGAGTGCAGAGACTAAACCTGAACAATATATAAGGAAAAGACCGTTACGTCTGCGATCAGCGATGCGATGTGTACATTGCGGTTTTTTGTTCGAACCGTAATCAACAAGAAGTAGGTAATGTTAAAAGCGAAAGTGACGTCATAACCTTGGCAAGGTACCTGATATTCTTTAATGCATTTTGAAATCAATGGAAATTCTCTAGAAGTTGCATCAATACAATTACTACTCTCCTTGAATGTCAAAAAAATATTTGAAAAGAATCTGCCCCTTCAAACAGCTGATTACAAAAAAAAAAAGCCAATCAAAATGGTACTATCCATAATTTGATGAGGCGAATTCCCGTCCCCTTTTTTTCTTTCGGGAACCTGATGACAATACAATAGCCATTTGACTTCAGCAACGACCAGAGACGAGGGTCCACTTAACGTCGCCTAAATTGATGTCTGCATCGATTCAAAGAGGCGAAGAATAAAAGATTGAAGAACAAAGTCCGAGGAGGGGAAAAACATTATAGAAGATATTGTGAATTGTGGTGCCTTGACCGTGCAACACGTGGGTATTGCAACCATATACGTTGCATCACCGTGAAGTTCGGTCCCACAATGGAACATTATAACGGATTACGCAGGTACGGAGAGCTGAAGGCTCAGCCAGGTAGTGTCGTTCTCATGGCCTTCTTCAGGAGCATTATTCCGCATCTATTTTAACGGATTACTGCATGTCCAATCGCGACTAATGCACTTGCGAATCCCTCCGAAGGAAGAACATCGCCGTCGATAGTTATCTGCAAATACTCTTCAAGTACCATCTCCAAGAAGTGAACACTAATTGTGATGAGGTAAACTGGCTAAGCATTACGAAATGGATAAAAGAAATGTATCACAAATAGGAAATTATTGTTGTTACCATGGATGCAATACTCTCATTAGCCGCCAATTCAGAGTAAGGGAAGAGACTTATAGTTCGAAAGGAAAGAAAAAATTGATGGAAGTCTGGATTTATTGATGGCTACCAATGATTCTGGCTCATCATTCAGGCCACACCCTACTCCTTATCTCTTCTCTTTAAAATGCAGCAAAGTCACGATAGGTTTGTACGTATGAACGTATATCGGGGCGTGATATGCGTACTTGTATCCCTTAGCAAGAATCACTGTCCTTTCAAATCGATGCTATGAATAATGCAAACAAGTCAAGGTGGTCGATGCGATTCGGAGCAGAATATATGGTTTCATCATTAGATAAATGCTTTATTCGATAAGTACTTCATTTGGAAATTATTTACAACATTGAAATGCCATTTATCACATATCCTTCAATCAGTCACTAACAATTGTTGTCAAAATAATACCTTATTTGTTGAATGAATGAATGAAGGAATGAATCACTCTTTCCATCAGTGACTCGTCATATCATTGTTATTCTTATGAATAGTTTTTTCCTAGAGCAGGTATCACTTTCTCTAAAAACATAATGGTATTCATAAAACATGAGGACTTCCCAGCAATACACGGACCCTTTCAGTATTGAAAGAGAACTCAACATCCCGTGATTCATCTTTCCTTAGTGAATAGCTTCCGAATCATTGCCTTGGCCTTTCAAAGCTACTGTTTGACAGCTTTTAGTCAGAACAAACCTTCTTAGAATTCAAGAAGAGAGATCATGACTTTCAGAAGGGATTGTAACGTTTTATTCAGTTCGTGGTTTTGTCGTTAACAAGAAGATGGGCAGCCTTCTTGATATTTTAATAATGCTGCTCGGACTTGACAAAAAGAGCTGAAACAAATAGAGCTGATTCAGACAGAGCTGATTCGAACAGAGCTGATGAAAATCGAGGTGGATGATCTTGAAATGTTAAACACAGAGCAGGTATGCTCACTTCTTAAGGATGTTTATTGTCACGATATGTAAAAACACACGGATGCAGATCCGAGGATAATGAAAGTCAAGTGAATACGATCGATGTTTTGATATTTTCTGGTCCGTTAATCGTGAATGGATTGTACTTTCTGATCATAAAGGATGATGGCTTTTGCATAAGAAATCCTTTATAGATCATCAGTTTAACTGGTTTATCTAATAGTAGATCTAATTCAGCAACATCAATGCTAACTCGTCTCTAGAAATCCAATCCGATAAGCAATATCACATTCATGAAAGCGTCTTGTTTCCTTTTCCAGAAAAGCTTCTGCAACCAAGCCTATTCTGATCAGCCAATCCCAGAAAACAATACAGGCCTATGATATACATATACATCCTATTATGGCAAAGCGAGTCGTAAATGTTGAAAGTGCTCTTGTCATCTGGTTCACTGAAACATTTGCACTTCCGCTCTTTGGCAAGCAAAGCGTATAGCAGTTTCCTTATTATACAGTCTATGTGCAAATTCTATGTATAGTTCTTGATCAATTTTGAACGGGAAGCTGCTATGAGGTGTTTTCTCAAGACGTGGTGTTTTTTAAAGACGTGGTGTTTTCTCAAGACGAGGTGTTTCTCAAGAGGAGGAATCGCGACAAAATTGGTGAGATGTGTCAGGATGATTTACTAGCTGTCAAGCTGAAGAAGTTGGAAAAAATCGCGGAATCGCTGAAGAGGAAGAGAACTTCTGAGAAGCAGACCGAAGATATCACCTCCATAAACAAACACACATTTCTCTTTCGGTATAAGAGCAGCCGTGCAGAACATGGTGCCCGAGTCGGTCTCTCGAAATAAAAAGATCCGTGTCAATCTTGCTCGTTTCCGCAACCCGACCCCCTTTCCTTTCCTTTCCTTTACTTTACTTAACTTTGGTTTTAGCTGAAGCTTCACAAGTCTGAGCTGCAGACATCGAAGTTCCTTCTTCCTTTAGATCCCTTTGTTTGCTTCCGCCGAGATAAACACTAACCAAACAGGATACAAGAAGACTGCAAATAAATTCTTCCAGTTTTATCTTTCATCCTCTGGCTCTTTTGATGCTGATTTTGTTTGTTGAAGAAAGCTTTCGATTGGTTTCCATGTATGAGGGTCTAAGGGAATAATCCCAAAAAAAGGAAGTCCCTCTTCTGCACCACTTCGTGCGGGAGTAAGATTGCTGAAAGTTACGATCTGGTGTTCGATATAATTCCGCTCTCAGTTTTGTTTCTGAATTTTATTGGATCCTGTTTCTGTCCGGATTTTTATGGACATGTATTCTTTTCGAAGGATACACAACATTTTCAAAATTTAGTCTTTTGATGATTTATGGTTTATTCTTGTGAATGGAATGCCAAATTTTGTGTCATTTTATTTTCTATCTGAAATTTCCAGTTTTTTTGAGCCTGAAAAATTGAAAATTAACTTAAGGGTGTTAATGAAATTCCTATTTATTTATTATGGGTTCTACGGTTTTTCCCTCTTTCCCATTTTTTCTACTTTTGGAAATTTTCTAAATTCAACTATTTTGGCGAGTAGCCCAATTCTTTGGTTGGAAATTAACTTTTTTTGTATGAGCATTCAACCATTTTTTGCAATATTTGTCTTCTTTGGTTGGATTCAACTGTTTTTGATTTGATATTCAAAAAATTTTTGGTTGGAATTGAAAATATTCAGCTTTTCTTTGAGAACTATGTACTATCATTTGTTTGAAAATTCGAATACTGGGTTAAAAAATTCATTTATTTAGTCAGAGATTCATCTCTTTGGTTAGAAATTCTTTCATTGGTTGAAAATTTAACTTTTCTGTTTTTACTTAATTTTTTTTTTTTTGGGTGAACATTTATTTATCTGACTGAAAATTCAATGATACCATGTTTGGTTATATATGAACCGTTTTTTGTTGGAAATTCAACTGTTTTATTGAAAATTCCTTATTGAGCGTTGAAAACAATTTGGTAGAAATATTTGTCTCAACAACTGAAAATTCTTTTTAGTTGAGAATATTTTTGATGCTTTGTTTTTTTTTAAAGAATCATTTTTTAACTAAGAATCCATTCAATTCATTTTGTTGGAACTTCATCTCATTTTATTGAAAATTCAACAATCTTGTCAGAAAGTCTTACTTTTTTCATTGAAAATTCAACTGTTTTGTATAAATTCTTCTTTTTTGAATTAGGCCTTTCTTCTTGACTTGCGAATCTTTCTTGTTCGAAAATTTAACTATTTGGAAGAGAATTTTTTTATTTTAATTCATACTCTCTAGTCAAAACATCAATCCCTCGTTGGAAATTATCATTTTTAATACAAAATTCAGCTTTTCAGCGGAATAAATTATTTTATTCAGAACCTTCTCTCTTGGTTAGAGTTCATCTCTTCAGTTGAAAATTCGACTATGTAGTCAAAAATTCTTTTATTTGCTGAAAAATGCGTATTTTTAGGTAGGAAATCAATTCGTTTTTTGTTGTTATCAATAATATGATATTATATTATATGATTTATCTTTTCGAATTTTTTAGAAATCTCATATTTTCGATTCAAAATTCAATAATATGTTCAAAGCTTTTTGTTGTTTGCCTGAACAATCTTGAACAATCTTGAACAATCTTGAAAATTAATATCTTTATGTTAGAAATTCCGTCGCAAACTCTTTCTTTCTGGGTTAAAAACTTGTCTCTATAGTTGAAAATTCAACTATTATGTTGATACTTTTTTTTAGTAGAAAATAATTTTCGAAATTGGAAATTTATTTATTTCATCTTTGGTGACAATTTACTTATTTAGTTGAAAATTCAACAGTTTCTTAGGAAAGCCTTTTTTTTTAATTGATAATTAAACCGTTTTGTAAAATTTGTTTTTTTTTCTTCTAAATTTGGTTCCTCCTTGACTAAAGACTTTTTTTTCTGCTGTACTGAACAATTTGGTTGATTAAACTCCTACATAAGGGATTTATTCGTTTTGTGGAAAATATATATCTTTGGTAAAAAATTGAATTATTTATTGAAATTTATTTTATAATTTCCTTTTCCACTGGAAATTTGATTACTTTATCTTTTGATAGAAAATTCGTTTTTTTGTTGTTGAAAATTCCTCATCATGGTCAAGATCTATGTAACGTTTTGGTTAAAAATTAGTCTTTTATGATGACAAATTGATCCTGTTTTTTTACAATCCATCATCATGGGTAAAATTCATCTATTTTGTTGAAAATTCAGAAAAATTCTTGGATATTTGCTCTTGAAAGTGCAAAAAAAAGTGTGAAAAACAGAAGAAAATTCCAGTAGTAGAATAGCATTGGATCGTCTTCTCCCATCTCCGCGATCAGACTGCAAGAAACTGGTGCCCTTCTAAGTTTGAAACACAAACTGAGTTGCACTTATCCCAAAAGTGCTTTTGCCTAATATTCAAATAATAATGATAATAACAAATTCTCAGGACTATTCCCTCTCGGTAACTGCCAGTTGTATCTTATGCAAAAATGTTGGCAGTTATCCCACACTGTTATGCAAAATACACTCATTTTTAGCAATTTAATGTCAGCAAACCCTTATTTTGAAATTATTCCCTCACGCACTGAGTAGAGGCTGAAATTGTTCACATTTCTAGGATTGCATTATGGATATTCAAGACAGAAGAATCCTTAGGCTGTTGTTTGAAAACCGTTGATTATCGCTCCAGCAGTTGTCGAATGTAAATAACATGCTTGTACTCGTTTAATTTATGCTTTTTTCCTTTTTTACTACTCTGCCTCAAGTCTTGTTCCCAAATGTAATTTTTTATTGAGAAAGTATTAGAATCGTCTGAAATTTCACATCTTGAATTTTCAACGGATCTCCACGTTTCAAGACCCCCTGA
>WSXT02148564.1:0-10325 GCA_011762715.2 Neuroterus valhalla
TTTTAACGGAAACTATAATGTTTACGAAAAAAGTTTAAACGGGTACATGCATTCATTTTTCAAAAGCTATCGAGCTGCATTTTTCATTTTTCCAAATTCGTACTTTGGATTTTGACTCGTAACGTCACCTCTCAAGTCGGTATGGGCTTCGTTAGGTCAGCCAATATCGACTGCGAACGAATATTAATTACGAACATTCGTTTATTACCCTCTGAAAAAAACTTACAAATTTGCACACTCGTGATCTGCAAGGAACCTTGAAGAAAAAAGGATGAAGCTAAAAATGCTGCCATGGGCATTGTTTGAGATCCGGAAAAATCACAAATATTGATTTTCAGTTTGCAAATGTGCGAGGCATATTTATACGTTAGGATACCCAAACAAATCGATGTTCACCTTTGCAACCCTGACACCCGTCGTCAAAGTAAGATTCAAGTATATTTTTCATCAAGGTGATTTTTTCACTTGCCAAAAAATTTCCGCACATTGTGCAAACTTGTATTTTAGTTGTGCATAGCCGAACAAGTCGACAGTAACATTTTCAACCCAGTGACAAGTCGGAAAATCATGATAAAAACAGTTTTCCGAATATTGTAGTTTTTGCACATGCCCAAAAATTTCAAATATTATGCAAACTTAAATTCAAACTTGAAATATGCAAATGATTCTACATTAACATTTGCAACCCAGTGGAAAGTCGGAAAAACATGGTACTTAATATTTTTTTCATGGCTGTAATTTTTGCTAATGCCAGAAATTCGCAAACATTGCGAAAATTTGAATCCAAGTTTTGGATAGTCAAAAAAGTCTAAATTTACATTTGCCTGAACTCCGAATTTTTCAATTTTAGAGTGTGAATAAAATCACCTTTGTAACTCAATTTTAAAATCCTCCCTCAAATCACGGTTAAAAGTACTAGTTGTGAATAGAACTCCTTCCCAACTTAATTTTCAAACTCCTTTTGTTAATGAAATCCCCTTACAACTCAAAGTTCTAGCAGGTTTTGAAACTTTTAGTTTGTAAAACTGATCTCCCTTAAGCTTCCATCTTAATCTTCTAAGTTTCTAACAAATTGCATACATTTTCCAGATCAAAATTGTTACGAGTTGCAAATATTGATGCAGACTTATATGCTCATTTCAAATTTGAGTCCCAGTTTGCACAATGTTTGTAATTTTTTGGCATGTGCAAAAATTACAGTCATCAAAAAATGTTACACACCATGTTTTACTGACTTCCCAACGAGTCGCAAATGTTGTAGACCTATTCGCACAATTTAAGTTTGCACAATTTTTGTAATTTTTAGGCATATGCCAAAACTACAATATTCGAAAAACTGTATTTACCATGCTTTGCCGACTTGTCACTGGGTTGTAGATGTTAATGTTGACTTGTTTGCCTATGCAGAACTAAAATGCAAGTTTGCACAATGTTTGTAATTTTTGGGCATGTGCAAAAGCTACAATATTCGAAAAACTGTATTTACCATGCTTTGCCGACTTGTCACTGGGTTGCAAATGTTCATTTTGACTTGTTTGCCTATGCAGAACTAAAATGCAAGTTTGCACAATGTTTGTAATTTTTGGGCATGTGCAAAAACTACAATATTCGAAAAACTGTATTTACCATGCTTTGCCGACTTGTCACTGGGTCGCAAATGTTAATGTTGACTTGTTTGCCTGTGCAGAACTAAAACGCAAGTTTGCACAATGTTCGTAATTTTCGGGCATGTGCAAAATCTACAATATTCGAAAAACTGTATTTACCATGCTTTGCCGACTTGTCACTGGGTTGAAAATGTTAATGTTGACTTGTTTGCCTATGCAGAACTAATATGCAAGTTTGCACAATTTGTTTGTAATTTTCGGGCCTGTGCAAAAGCTACAATATTCGAAAATCTGTATTTACCATGCTATGCCTACTTGTCACTGGGTTGCAAATGTTAATGTTGACTTGTTTGCCTATGCAGAACTGAAATGCATGTTTGCACGATGTTTGGAATTTTTTGGCAAGTGAAAAAATAACCATGATAAGAAATATAACTCGATCTTACTTTGCCGACATGTGTCAGGGTTGCAAATGTAAACGTCGATTCGTTTGGGCATCCTTTACCTTAATAAAAATTTGCGCAATTTTTGGAATTTTTGAGTATGTGGAAAAATGAGCTTGACAAAGAATTGCGATTTCCGGTACTTTGCGGAGTATCGAAAGGGGTACAAACCTAATAGGAGACTTAGAAATATGCCTCTCACATTAACAAACTACAAAAACAATGTTTGTAATTTTTTTGCATCTCAAATACTGCCCATGGCAGCATTTTTAGCGTCATCCTTTTTCTTTGAAGTTCCGTGCAGATTACGAGTGTACGAATTTGTAAGCTTGTTTAAGAGGTTAAATCAAAAGTTCCACGATAATTTGCAAAATATTTGCAACTTTTTCCGAAAAATGAGCACTGATTTTAAGAAGAACCATATGTTTGGTATTTATTATTGATTTTATTCATTTTAGACGAAACTCGTTGCTACGTGATAGAGGTCGTGCCCTAGAAATACCTGCTCATAGAACTTGCCTAATGCAGAAATCATTAGTAATGGAAGGAATACGGCTTTGTAATTAACTACCGAATAGTATTCGTAATGTGTCTGCAATATTTGCATTTAAATGCACGTTTTTCGAATTTGTGAAATCTTTCGTCATGCCTTTATTTGATAGCGCAATATGGTCTTGACTTACATCTTATATAATCATCTTCTTCCATTTTTTCTTCTTCATAAGCTTGATATAATTAATATTATCATGTCAGTTTGCAAATATCTATAGTCTAGAAATAAATTAACCTAGGAATACAGGAAATACAGGAAAACTCCACAGAAAAGAGAGAAAACAGAGCAAGTGGATGTTAACTCTGAGCGAAATTGTAGACTTTGATTCTTCGGTGCATTTCTAGCACTTCATAATAGAGAAAAATCTAAAATTTCTCTAGTATACTACTTTCAAGTCCAGACACTTGAATTTTGTGTTTTTCAGAAACAAAAATCTTTTTATGTTATCTGAAATGACTCGAATTCGCAAACAATTTTTTTCCCGGAAGCCGCACAATATGGTTCAGTGGGATGCCCTTCAATCGGGAATTTGATTTCACAGGTTTAATTTCAAAGTTCTCTTGTCTTTACTTCAAGATTTTTCAATTCGAATATGTTTTTTTCAGATTTCTGAATTTTTTTATACGGATAGTGAGACCTGGCAAAGTGACAATTTGTAGCGATATTTCGATGGAAATAGCCAATTTTCTTCTAGTATGCGTTGACACTGCCTCCTCTCAACATATATTTTTTTATTGTACAAAAAATGCAATAATCACTTTTTTTGTCTCTCTGAGCTAGATGCAATGCAAAGCAGTAGTAATCCACGGAACGATCGTATTCATCTTACTGACCGAAGCCGCATTTATGCAGTATGGAAAAATGCTAGAAATGTTGAATTTGGAAATCTTAGGAGGATTGCTGTGGAACATTCTCCAAACTGGGTCATTGGTGCAACACCTATTACCGATGAACCAGAGCGCGTTTATGTAACATTAGGTGGTATATTCGGTGTCTCAAGTCCACACACCCAATTAACTGCAAAGCTCGAAACAGTCCCTAGAGATTACACCGGCGATTTTGATAATACTCAAAGTTACTGTTTCATAAGAGACAACCAAGATGTTTATCGTGCAAAACTTATTAAACATCAACGAGAAATCGTACACAATAATCCGAACGTAGTTCGTGTAAGAGTGCAATCAGAAAGTGTCAAATACTTTCCCGTTTGGTATGGGGCACTAGAAAGAATCAAGGTCAATATTCCTCGCTGGGTCGCATAAAAAAAATGTGTATGAGCTGTGCCTGAACTGTGTTGGAACTTCTTCAAAAATAAAAAATGAGGGTACTTTCCATCTGCCGTTATTTTAGTGTTCTGTTCATAATAGTAACCCTTGAGCCCGATAATCTGCTATGAAATAACCTCGACCCCCACAACGCAATTTATTCAATCTATGAGCCACGTATCCTGCGAATTCATAACCCTAGACATAACTAGTCTATAATCCCAGACCCCCAAAACCAAATTCTCTCAACCGTCAGGCCAGCTAACCTGCTATTCAATGAACCCATGACCTAACAGCCCAATGTCTCCAATCCTTGATCCCGGTTACCTGCTATGCAATAATGTTTGACCCCAGCAACCAAATTTACGTAACCCTCGAGCCGAGTTACCTGCGAGTCAATGACAATATACCCTAACAACCTGAATTCCTCAACCCTCAAGCCTGGTTATGTGTGAATCTCTAATCTTAGACCCCCCATAACCCAATTTCCTTACCCTCCGAGCCCTGTACGCTGCGAATCTATCCCCAAGGCCCCCACAACCTGATTTCCTTAATCGTTTAGCCTAGTATTAGCCCAGTACCAAATAAAAATCTAATTTATCAAATAATTTTATCATAATGTTAACCACAACGAAATCGATTGAAATATTTATTATCGTATTTGTTATGTTTTTAGCTACAAATCCTCTTCAGAAAGATGGGTGCTTTACTATTTTAGGAATGAGAAAACAATAACGCTTTTCCAAAGTGGAAACTGCGTAGGCACTTCTGGACTTAATGTTCAGACACGCTCCAAAACGTGTTGACTCGTCGCGCACTGCCCGCGCTACGTGAACGCAGTTGAAATTATTTCCTCACTCTTAAACTAGTAACGACCCCATCTTTCTAAAGAAGGCTTTTGTAGCTAAAAACATTACTAATTCGATAGTAATTTTTTCAATCGATTTCGTTGTGCTAACATTATGATAGTATTATTCCACTTTTCACGGATATCACCTTTTCTACCAAAATGATTTTTCAGGGAATAGAAGTAGCAAAACTAGGTGTATCACATATCGTTCTATATTGATGTAACTGCAGACCCCAGTAACCCAATTTCTTTAACGGTCGAGCCCAGTAACCTAATTTCCAATAACCCCAGACCCCAACAATCTAAATTCCTTAACCCTCAAGCCTGGTTACCTACGAATCTATGACCTAAGAAACCCACAACCCAATTTTCTTAACCCTCGAACCCTTCAACCTGCAAGTTTATGACCCCACTCCCCTACAACCCGATTTCCTTAATCCTTGAGCCTGTAAACCTCCTATTTATTAACCCTAGACCCTCACAATTTGAAGCCCTTAACCCTCGGGCCTGGTTACATGTTTTATAACCTTAGAACCCCACAAGCCGATTTTCTTAAACCTCGAACCCTATAACCTGCGAGTTTATAACCCCACTCGCCCACAACCCGATTTCCTCAATCCATGAGCCTGTTAACCTTCTATTCAATAACCCTAGACCCTCACAATTCGAAGCCCTTCACCCTCGGGCCTGGTTACATGTTTTATAACCTTAGAACCCCACAAGCCGATTTTCTTAAATCTCGAACCCTGTAACCTGCAAGTTTATGACCCCACTCGCCCACAACCCAATATCCTTAATCCATGAGCCTTCTAACCTTCTATTTAATAATCCTAGACCCTCACAATTCGTAGCCCTTAATCCTCGAGCCTGGTTACGTGTTTTATAATCTAAGACCCCCACAAGCTGATTTCCTCAAACCTCGGAACCCTGTAACCTGCGAATTCATGACCCCACTTGCCCACAACCCAATTTCCTTATTCCATGAGCCTGTTAACCTTCTATTCAATAACCCTAGACCCTCACAATTCAAAGCCTTTAACCCTCGAGCCTGGTAACATGTTTCATAACCTAAGGCCCCCATAAGCCGATTTCCTCAAACCTCGAACCCTGTAACCTGCGAATTTATGACCCCACTTGCCCACAACCCGATTTCCTCAATCCATGAGCCTGTTAACCTTCTATTTAATAACCCTAGACCCTCACAATTCGAAGCCCTTAACCCTCGAGCCTGGTTACGTGTTTTCTAATCTAAGACCCCCACAAGCCGATTTCCTCAAACCTCGAACCCTGTAACCTGCGAATTCATGACCTCACTTGCCCGCAACCAATTCCCTCAATCCATGAGCCTGTTAACCTTCTATTTAATAACCCTAGACCCTCACAATTCGAAGCCCTTAACCCTCGAGCCTGGTTACGTGTTTTATAATCTAAGCCTCCCACAAGCCGATTTCCTCAAACGTCGAACCCTGTAACCTGCGAATTCATGACCCCACTTGCCCACAACCCAATTTCCTTAATCCATGAGCCTGTTAACCTTCTATTTAATAACCCTAGAATCTAACAATTCGAAGCCCTTAACCCTCGAGCCTGGTTACGTGTTTTATAATGTAAGCCCCTCACAAGCCGATTTCCTCAAACCTCGAACCCTGTAACCTGCGAATTAATGACCCCACTTGCCCACAACCCGATCACCCTAATCCTTGAGCCTGTTAACCTTCTATTCAAAAACCCTAGACCCTCACAATTCAAAGCCTTTAACCCTCGAGCCTGGTAACATGTTTCATAACCTAAGGCCCCCATAAGCCGATTTCCTTAAACCTCGAACCCTGTAACCTGCGAGTTTATGACCCCACTCCCCTACAACGCAATTCCCTTAATCCTTTAGCCTGTTAACCTTCTATTTATTAACCGCAGCCCCTTACAATTTGAAGATCCTAACCCTCGAGCCTGGTTACATGTTTTATAACCTAAGACCCCCACAACCCGATTTCTTTAAACCTCGAAACCTGTAACCTACGAGTTCATGACCCCAGTCCCCTACAACCCAATTTCCTTAACCCTCCAGTCTGGTAACCTGATATTCAATAACCCTATACCCTTACAATTCGGATCCATTATCCTTCGAGCCTACCTTGATACTAAGATAGTATTTACATAAGTTTGGGACGGAATAACTTTTGATCCTTGAAAATCACGATTTTTTTCCAACTTGTATAAAATCAGCGGAGGGATCACAGGAGGCGTGAAAATTATTTTCGTAGTTGATAACAACTTTCAGTAAAAGCACTTCATTGCAAAGGACCTTACGGTTCATTTTACTCATTCTATTTTTTTATCAATTTTTGCACTGCCATGCCGTTCGGGCAGTCGTGCCTAATGTGCACGTTGGAAGAGAAAATAACGACATAAGTCTGCTTTTTATTAAAGCATTCCCAAATAGACTTAAAGTAAGAGGAAAAGAAGTATGAATGTTTTTATATACCATATAAAGCTCGAAATCTCTCAAAATAACTTTTGAGAAACTAAGAGAAGCGGATTGTTTGCATCGAACACGAATAAAACGTAATTCAAAAGAGAAAAAAGTACAAACCATTGAACCATCCTTATGAGGAAGAAATATAATTAAATTCTTGGTTTGATTTCACACTGCAGTTTGCACAAGGAGTCTTATAAAGTCATAAATATTGCGCAATTTTCAGATTGAAAACGGGATTCCGAAATATTTATCCAGTAAATATTCAAGTGGCAGACAGAAGCTATTTCGATCACGCCCCATTCGAATATCGTATATTCGTATATGAGGGAGTGTATCTTCAGCGTGGTCTATATCTTAGCAGAATGAATATAATCATCTCGCACTTTGCCTGCATATTCATCCTTATTGATTTAACAAGTAAGTATAATATAATACAATATAATATTGGCAGTTTATATTATTACGAAATTTTTCGTACGATTATCCAGTCAAGTATGCAAGTAGGACAAGTAATACGTCCTTTCCAGTGCAACTCGCTCTTTTCTTATCACTAATTCGGATGCACTTAATGTTTGATACTGAATTTACGTAAGATCAGCCGTATGCGGACAATTCCATAATATGTTTGTCGGGGTTCCGAAGAAACATTAGTGAAACATATGAGGACCCCAAATTTGTTCATCTCTACAAATGACCCGGAACCTAGATGTTTCTCCTATGCAATGCTTAGAAATAAACGGGGTCAAGCACTCTACATCGCTGAAATAATCCGTCACGCTTCTATAGAATAGCCCAGATGTAATATTTGGAAGTTTCCGGGACATTGAGCAATTCCGCAAGCAAAATATTCCCCTATGGTCTCAAAACCGTCGAACACCACGTCAAAAGAACCTTTAATTCCTCAGAATACTTAGTTTTCTGCTCGATCGTCTCTAAATCACACAATATGGGAGACGACCTTAAATTTGACGTTTTTGAGATTTTTGTAAGAATCCTCCATAAGACTAACTTCGCGTGAGCATAATCTGTGTATACTGACTTTGAACCGTCAACTTGAACTTGCAGGAATACCTTGAATCTACCTTCCTCGTTTTTTGGCACTCGAAGCTCGTGACATACTTTTATATTATTTTAGTAGCGAAGACCAATCATGCTATTAAGCACATCATACGAACAACAATACGTTCACGACCTCAAAATCATTTATTCAAGCTTTATAAAACTCCCTTTCGAGTAGAAAGTACTGACTATATGCGATGAATCCCATACTTAAGTTGTGACCGGTTTTGAACTTCCAGTAAAACAAAATTATTTCAGTAGTAAATTGCTACATTAAGTAACAAAACTAGAACCTCACATCATCTTCAATACATGCAAACTGATGTTGTATCGTACACAAAATTCGCTTAACATAAATACTTGACATACATCAAACCATCCTCATAAAAGAAACCAGCATATTCAAGGGACTGCTGCTTCTATACGAATGACGTCAGAGAAATCACTGCAAATAGAAGATTATAAGTTCGTACATCATCATATCCACAGTATGAAGGACGACTTAAATACATCAGAAAGTATGTAGAATTGATACTGCCTTTGCAAAACTCATCTTGTAATGATTTAAGTCGACAATTCATCCGACAAGAATGGTAATCGAGCTTTTGACGCTGACGACAGAAACAACAGAAAAAATGACTATGTTGCGAGAAATATTATATCAAAAGTTCCATTGTGAGTCCTACAGCCAAAATTTAATTATTTCATTAGAGATCTATAATCACTAAAAAATGGTGCAGCATATTCTGTTTCATATTTAAAAAAAAAAAATCCCAAAACGAGGCACAAAAATGCCTATTTTATCACAATAGAGATCGAGAATTTTGGAAATACTTCTCGAAAGATATCTTTGTTCAATTGTACTCACGTCAGATTTTCAATGCACCGTTTGAAGAAGAATGTGTATTTGGATGATTTACACAGAGAGAAGAAACGTGTATTTTACTGACGACAATTCTAACCACTCCACTATTATAAGAGTAAAGATTTATAAAATAATCTCGTAATGCATTCAGAACCGAGTTTGCGACGACGACCAAAGGAACTTCGTGTTATTCAAAAAGTCACATTTTCATTTAATTTTCTTAAATTGTCAACCGTCCGCGATCTGTGAATAGTTTGAGCTGTGAATATAAGTTTTATTGAATAATTAACTTCTTCATTGCTATGTGTGATGATGAGTCAATGAATCGACTGCCACAAATATGTGAAAGATGAATGTTCTTCGTGGTTATTCAATCCATCGATTACATGAGTTCATGAGTTGGTGTTTCCCACAGGGAGGTTGTTTTGGAACAAATCGGATTAGTATGATCTACCGATCCTCCTGTAATGTCTCTTGGAATGATTATGTTCATTTTACCGTTAATTTATTGTTGCATTCATGAAATGCTCAGTGACTTTCACATTTTGGCCCCTTAGTAACAGCAGTTTTTCCCGTCTTCTCTACACAAATTACTTCACATTCCTTGATAAGTAAGTATTGAATTTCCTTTTTCTGAGTGTGGAGATTTTTCAAAGATTCATCGAAACGCAGAAAAAAGCCGTTTAACCGCATAACACTAATGTTCACATTACCATTACAATAGTTTACCCAACAGTCTCATAGAGGATTAAAACAACGTCGAGATGCTCTTAAAATTATAAATATGATACGAGTACAACAATCAGGTTTCATAGGAGTGCCATGCTTTTTATACCTGTAGAAAAGCAGATCGAAAAATCCATTACGAAAAGGAACACTAGCCTAAGAATGTATCCTCAGAATCTGGTTTTCATAATATCGTTCACGAAAAAATCTGATTCCCAGAAAATGATGCTTTTATCACTTCACAGTGGACAGACACCGTCAAAAAGCAGTTTTTTCAATGAGGTGGGCTCAAAATGTGCAAAGATTTCATGAAACTACTGAAATCAATTTTCACAGGAAATCAAATACCTTTTCATTATAAGGAGGATGATGAAAAACGCTACTGTGTGACATTTTTATTATTATCATTATTATTATTATTATTATTATTATTATTATTATTATTATTTATCAGCATTTGGAACTCGAAAGTTCATTGCCT
>WSXT02148575.1:0-10325 GCA_011762715.2 Neuroterus valhalla
TAACCTCAGGGGCCTTCCCTCTATCCGCAACCTGGGGACGCGCTACGTAGTGGTGATAGGTACCCACCAAGTAGTCAGAATCGTATTACGAAAATAAAAATACTTGAAAATATATTCAAAATAAAAGAAATTTAAAAGATTGAACAATAACTTTTCAAAATAAATGAATAAATATTCATGAATTCAGTTTTTAAAACACGCTCAAACTTTTAGGAAAAATTAATTGATTGATTCTTGATTGCGAAAAAGAAACTTATTTCTATGTAATAGAAACAATTTCCAGACGAAAAATTAGGATTAAAACATTTTAAAATTCAAGCAAAATGACCATTTCCAAGATATATGTATACATAGATATATAAACAATATTATGCAAAAATAGTGATAATTTTTTAATGTTTGAAATCAACGTTCATAAATCGATTTTAATCTATACTTAAATCTTCGTAAATATAAAATTATTCATTTTAGCCCGCATTATGAATAATTTGAACAATTACTCTGAGTTATATCGTAAAATAGCAATGCAGCGTGACCAGAAAACAATTTTTTGTACAGACTTAGAAGTGATTTTTGATGTCCCTGCCTAAATTCTTTACTTGTTTTAAAATTTATTAACTTACTAGAAATAACATCTTTCAATTTCTAATGGTTGAAAAATGGTGTTTATATTATTCAGCAATTTTTCATTATCAATTTTTAGTTTTGGACAGGTGCGTGATACATTTTGCAATATTTTTTTATTTATAATTTCTAGACGAGCTCATTACGATTTTGGGCTCTTCGTTGAATTGGACTTTGATTCAATTACTTTACTGAGACATTTTCATGAAAAATATACTGTTCAAAGGAAAATTAGGGTGGCAACTCGGCGGACGATTTTAAATTCCCAGTCATTTCCCGGTTCTTCCCGGTCAAGTTTTACAATTTTTTAACTGGAGCACTTTAATTTTCAACCATGAAGGTAAACATCCAGGCATAAAGAATAATCTCCGAGTAGAAAGAATAATTTTCCAAGAAAAAATACAACGTTTGAACAAAATAGTCGAATTTCGAACTCAAAACATAATTATTTTTCACCCGAAAGTGGAACAGAAACATTTTTAGTCCAAAAAACCAATTCCAAACCAAGTATAAGAGTTTTGTACTAAAACAAATAATCTTCTCGACTAAAGGAGTAGAGTTTTCAAACAGATAAATGAACTTTTACTGAAAAAGATAAATTGTCAACGAAAATTGGAATAATCAAATTTTAAATTGAAAAGAGGGATGTTTTAACTATATAAATGAATTTTTAACTAAAACTATAGAATTTTCAATTGAAATAAGTTAAATTTTCAGTTGAAAAAAATTACTTATAAAAAAACTAACTTTCAACAAACGAAAACAACTAACTTTCAAACAAATTATTCCACTTTTACACAAAATAATGAAGAATCAAATGAAATTATAGATGCTGCACTGAAGTAGTTGAATTTTGAACCAGAAAGACGAATTTTTAACCGAAATGATGGAAATTTTACTAGAATAATTCAATTCTTGAAAAAGAATCATTTTCATGTAAAAAAATTTTGTTGCAACAAAATGGTTGAGGCTTGAACAATAAAAATAAAAATTTTCAAACAAAAAAGGAATAGTGACATTTTTGTTGACTAACATAAAGAATGTTTAAATTTATAACTTGAATTGTTAACCAAAAAGAAGAACAAAATTTGTTAAGTTTCGACGAAATAATTGAATTTTTAATTCACACCGACAAATTTTCACCCAATTGTTGAATTTGGAACTAGAAAAGATCAATTTTCCACTAAAAATGAAACAGTTAAATTTTCAGTTGAAGAAATTGATTTTCAACCAAAATGATGAATTTTCAGGTATAATGAAGAATCTTCAACGGGAATAGATGTATTTTAAGCAAAAAGATACATTTTTGACCATAAAGAATAATTTTCTACAAAAAAGGCAAATTTTCCTCGAAGTACATTATTTCTCAAAAGTAAAGTTTATTTTCAAAATCAATGTTCAAATACTTCAATTTTCACTAAGAAAAGATAAATTGATTTTTAACAAAGTGGTTACAATTTCAACCAGAGGTGAATCAAAAGATTTTGATTTTCAACAAACAAGTTTGAATTTAAAACAAATAGTTGATTTTTCAACTAAAAAAGGATGAATTTGCAATGAACAAGGTAAACCAGTTTTCTATCGTAATTCAAGAACTCTAAAGACTGCTTGGAGTACTTTCTTTAGTTGAAATTAGAAAGAGGGGACTTTAAAATTGTTACAAATTTTGAATTGGAGGAACGATATTCAAAAATCCCCTCTTCTAAATCCGAATTATAATTAGTTGAAAAAGTTTTCGTTCCGTGAAAAAAATTCCCTGTGTCATTTCTCGTATTTTTTTGGTAGAATTTTTCACAGTCTAGGGTAAAATTAATTAAAAAATCAGTTATACGTATCTTGCAAATGCATAACATATATTACTGGATAATTGTACTGAATTCTGACGATTCTTATTCTTGATTAAAAAAAAATACAATTAAGAACTACTGAATTGTTTGTGAAGAATTTTCATATGATATGTGATTTTGCCAATCACGATTGGTTACTCATATGTTATGGTACCTAATGCGTTACATAATAATCTCGTGAGTAGATTTCTCGTACATGGAAACACGTGTTGAGGAAATGATAGATATGTCTGTGAGCCAATAAAAAATGGAGAAACCATAGAAGGGAATGTTTCTTTTTTTAAATCAATTATTATGTGAAGAAGAATTGCATTCTATAAGAATAACAAATGTAATAAATTCTGAATAATATTTCAATTGTACAGAAATTCAAACAAGTATTGAATCATGGTATTATTACAATAAAATTTGAGTCAAAATTTTATGATCTCGCAGCCACAAAAAGATTTGTCGATCGCCCAGAGTCTGCATGCTCTTTATTCCTAATCTAGTTACAAATTTATCCAAGATTTTCTTAAACAGTGTGTTTTTCTTCTTATTTTTAACTAATAATAACAATTATTTGAAATGCTTTAAACGCTTCATGTTGATGATTATATTTCTTAAGCAAGTACGGTCTACATTGTATTTGCAAAACAAAATATATCCAAACAAAAAACTATGAAAATGGTCATCAAATTTTTCCGAAAATGTAATTCTTGATATGTCTATATAGAAGCAGATACATAAGTACTTTATGTTTCAAGAAGTTTTTTATTGTATAGGTACAGAATATATCGTGCAGGAAATAAAATCCTGTTGCACCTTGTTTCAAACCTAAGAGGTAAAGTTACTCTCATTATCAGAGTGAACAGACTACGAATCCGAGTAGTGCATAAACAATGAAGCCATGCTCCCTGAACCTGCGAGTCATGTTCATTCAGAGAACTAGAATTTATTTTATTGTCGCACGTACAGTATGGTGTTACTAATTTTGAAAAGAGAAACTACTTCCAATCAAAAGATACCTCAGGTTTGTATTGAACTTATAATAAAAGATTATTAAAAATTGTAATCAACAAAATTATGTCCAATCATTGGTGGTAGATTTTATAAGTACAATTAAATGGTTTAAAACGTTTCAGCGCACAATAGTGGTCCTCATATTCTATTAAATCTATAAAAAAATACACCATTTCTTGCAGGAACGCGAATTTACAATAAGAAAATGGAACAACATTTATTTTCGTTTTTATTCAAAATGTAATAAATGTTGTGTTTCAATTATTAATTATTTTTCAAAAATAAAATTGATCTAAACTCACACTAAAGTGTTGTAATTTGTATAATTTGCCTCATTCTGACGCAAACAACGAACATCAGAATCCACAAAGAATATTTATTTTTTATTTCAAAATGAACATAATTTCATTACTAACTCAGAGGTCATTCGCAAAATACGCTATACACGTTTCAGGGATTTTGCCCCCCCCCTTCCCCGCGTGATGTTTAGCAAAATTCTTGAAGAATGATACTTCCAAGAGAACTTCTGGTCAGAATCCATAGTTCCCATGATTTCAAAAAATACATTTATTTATACAACTCTAGAAGAAAGCTGATTCAACAGTTGGATGAAGAAATTGATATGGTGTTTGGATATAAAAAAAATTGTATGAATAGCAGAAATTATGACAAAATATAAATTCGTTCAAAATATATCCCCTTGAAACTCGTTATTTTAAAATTTTAGTACATCAGATCTGAACTAAATTATCAGAAATTATTGTACTCAAGCCAGGCAGTTTTTTTTCTTTTTTCAGTCACATCAAGTGGCCTTGAATCGTCAGCCTAGTCGCATGTATAGCTGTGCTAATTGCTTGACCTGGAATAAATGGTTTATATCGAACACATTTTAACTTTTTGTATAAAAAGTTACACAGTCGCTCATTTTTGTCTGTATTTATACCACTTATTTAGCAGTACAACTAGAACATTTAATCCGAATTTTATTTATTTCCTACATAAATTGAGGCAGTTTTCAAGCATTTTTTTAACGTCAAATATTGATCGAAATGAGAAAATCGGTTTCAAAGTTTCCCGCTGATTTTTGAACATTTCACCTATTTTCAAAAGTGGTTTCCTTGGTAAAATTCAATTTTTCTAGAATCAAGGAAAAATACAAACTATTTTTATATGTATTTCAAGAAAGCTTTGATAGCGACAGCAAATAAAAATGGGCAAATAATTGCAGAAACCTTAGGCTTCGCTTGGTAAAAGTTTGTGGATTTGGAAAATTAGCGTTTTATCGACTCACCCAGACTTGCTAGACTGCGTGGCCTGGACAGAATGGATTCTGAGCTTGTTGGAAATGTCCTTCAATTCCTGCACAGTTTTGGACTCGGGTTTGTGATAATGCGGCATAATGAATTTATTTCTGCACTTTTACACACTAGTATAACTTTTTTTTCTTTGATATTCTATCAATTTCAGACCGAGAACGCGAGACCGGTAGCTATCACGCTACTAGTTTTTGAACCACACAGTGAGCAACAGTAATGGCAGAATTGAAATGGATTTCAGAACACGCGGCATACGGACACTAAAAAACTTCTGACACATTCACATGTATGCAATAACGATATTCTGCGCGCTGATTGGCTCGGACTGTGGCATTGTCGCGTTCGCGGCCATTCTTTGTATAAAAAGTGAAAGCGCGAAATTCAAATTTGAAAGCTCAGAAATGTAAAACACTTATGCAGATTACCAATTACCAATTTTTTTGATAAAAAATTAATTTCATCAATTTACTATTAAATTTTCCTCATGTTACATATTATGATGGTATCTAAAATTTCCCTAGTTACAACAAAGAATTAAAATTACTAAATTTAATCTGATGAGACTTTCCATAAATCTCTTCACCTGAAAAATTGAAAACAGTTTTGAAGAAAAGATAATAAATTTCGTCGCTTTATAAAAGAATTTATTTATGCTTTTACACTATTGAACATTTTACTGTCGTACAATTTGTATTTACACAGTTAAATAAACGTGTTCCGTCGACAGTATGATGAATTTCGTTCAATCTTACATCGTGTTCCCTTCTTCTCATTCCTCAAAGCGGAGAAATGTTTTTTAATCGAAATTTCGATTTGAGGAATTTTTCGACTGGCAGATATAAATTCTAACGGGTTCAACATATCTAATTCATATTTCACTAGATACTTTTCTTAATGATTCAAAATACTTCTGCTAAGCAGCAACATTTATAAATAAGAAAAAGTAAACTAATTATAACTTACGAAAAATACTTAGAACCTCTAATAAAATAGGATTTTAATAAATTCAAATATTGGACTAGTCCATAAAGCAAATATTCTCAGTCTGGATCTCAAATAATGCAAAAATCACTTTAAGCGCGGAAAAATCTTCTGAATTTCCAAAATATGATTTTGATGCGGAAAGTTGCCAATATTAATATAATTATATATTTTTCTATTCATATTACTCCAATACGATAAAGAATCAAAGATCATATTTTTTTCTTTGATATTGTACTGAAACCTGAAATACTAAATAGTTATAAACTAGGTGTGCTGTTATCGCTACTGAGTTTCGAATATAAATTTATTAACTGAAGAGTTGTGCTATAACAGAAGATATTTTGTAATGATTTCGTTAAAGAAGTTGTGGGGTAAGTCCATCTTCTTTCTGCGATTGAAATTTTGACTATGACCAATCGGAGGAATTAACTAGATTGAAATGTGCCATAAAACTCAATAAACACTTCTTATTCTCAAATGCGGACAACAGAACACTATTATTCCCTAAAAAAATCAAATAATAAATTAGTCGTAATAAAACGCAGACATACGTGTCAAAAACTATCAAGTTATGTACACTTAAATAGCAGTGCGATGAAACCTATTCAACACGTGTAAAAGGGTTTATTCGAACGAGCTTCAGTAAAAAAAAGCGAATTCGTATTCGCGATCAGTGAGCTGGTTCATTCACGAAATTCTTCAGAGTAACAGACAACACATCTTGACTTAGGTTCTTCATAGACGTCGCATTATTTTCCAATTCGAATTCGAGTCTCGGTAAATTTCAACTATAGTCAATTTAATTTTTAAAGTAATTTCAGTTCTAAATTAAATAATATCATCGTACATTGTATACGTAGATACTATTATACTAATTTTTTTTTCTTACACGCGTACAATACAATACGCGCATACATAATTCCTTAGACTATTGCTATGTCAGAAACTTTAATTTACATTGACCATTTCATAGCAAGTACGGTTTATTTACAGACCAGGGACTGGTTTGACAAGTTTACTTTCTTCGTGTATAGCAAGATTTTGAATAAAATGTGATTAAAAAGACTAACACTTTTTATGTGTATGTTTCTTTAGGCTAGGTACTGGACTAATTTTATGTTTTTGCAAAGAACGTTAGCTCAAAGATTTGCTAACTTAAAAGTTTAGTATGTAAAAATAATACTATCAATAACTGGTATTGTCCCATCTTCAGCTTGAATTTCTTTTTAGTGATCACTTGCATTTTTCACATCTTTAAGGTTTCATCCTGTATCTTTAGCCATTAAAGTACAAGTTAGTAAGTCATTTTCAGTCACTCAAGATTCAAAAGATATTTTCTTGATGGTATACACTATATACGTATTAATTAGATTCGACTCTTAAAAGTCTTATAAACAGGGGTTTTCATTGCATGGTTTCTCGCAGTGAAACTACTCTGTAAACCAATGTAAAGAGACGATAAATTAAACACAATTTTTCGGCGGAAAATTGTCACTTGTCACGTATCTTTTTGTTTGTTGAAAAAACCGCGTTAAGAAAATTTGCAACAAAGTTTTGTTTTCAGAATAAAAGATAGGTATTTATCTGTAACTTGTAACAAACATATTATGTACAAGTCGAAGTTTGCGTAAGTTCTTATCGTATTCAATACAAAATTATGTATTTCGGTTCAGAAAAAGCAACAATGGATATAAGCACGATTTGCAAACCTAGGAGCATTCGTATGATTTTATAGGGTAGAAGTATCTGAAGTAAAAATTCAAAATTTAAGGAGAAAAAAATTAAATGCGAGTGCTCCTGAGTTAGTGAAATAATTCTTTTCATTTTTGGAATTTTTTTACAATATCATAACAGTCGAATGTTTTTTTAACGGGAAAGATAAATATTTTGTTTATGCAGAAGATATGTCAGTTATTTAAAAAAAAAGAAATATAATTCAAACATTCTGACGAAATGATAAACTAAGAGTGATTTTAATTTAAAGAAAATGCTCCAGAGAAAACCGAACAAGATTGCGTATTAAAATTTCAAAAATATGGGACGTGCTTTTCTGCATCTCTACAATTTTCGATGTTTACGTAACGACGAAAGTACAAATATCGTATATTAGATTTGTATGCTATCCAAGAGTGAATTTTCAGTCATGAGTTGCTTCGCGTTGAAGTTATTTATCAAACGTGGTTTCAAGAGTAGCGAAGATTAATATTCAAATAAATATGTAGATAACGGGAGAAACGTCTTTAATTAAATTGAGACACTAGGTTATTCCTGGAACCGTTCATCAGAATAATTTTTTGAACGGTGACGCACTTCAAATATTTAAAACCACTTGATGATATAAACGTGCGAAGAACACCAGTAAGTAAATAAAATTAGAAACTATGGTCGGTATGAAAAGTAGTCACACGATAAGTATATTACAAGATATAGTTTAGAATGACAGTATCACAAATATACATCGCTTAAAGCTTTCCAGCTGTCATTGTTAAACATGAGCGCTTTGATAATGAATCCTCACAAACGTACCTACAGGAGCATCCTACATACTTGCGATTTGCATCCGCATCGAGTCGAGCAGCCCTGATCAGATGGATCCATCATCTAGCCATTTCTCAGAGATCGCATGACGCATTTGGAAAGTAGATTCTTAGGACTTTCATCATGCCATTGAAATGGTCACGTTGATACCCAAATTTCCATTGTCTGCGAAAAGCTGAGCGATGGAGGTGTCAAAGACAAGGCAGTCTGAATTAAGAATCGCCGACGAAACACCTTCGTGGATCGATCGCGGCATCGCTTCCCAGGTTAAACGTCGCCGATGACCATTTAATTCCAACCTGCAATCAATTTGAAATAATCCCAACATTAAAATTCTGTGTTAGCAACAAAAATGATGAAAAGTTTCTAGCATAATGGAAGTAGAGCTCGCCTATAAGCAAAATTTTCTGCTTGTTTCCTTGAACCAATTAGTTGAACAATGGCGAAAAACTGCTGGTGGCCATCATATTTCTCCTGTTTTTCGAGAACAAGCATGAAGTGGTGACCAAAACAGGATTGCATCATTACCCAATCCACAGCTCCAGGTAGATTGATATCAGTTGCTAAAAATACGATATCTTCCCCTGTAAATAAAGAACAATTATATATCCATGTGTAATAACAATTAGTATAACATATGGGCAATTTAACGTCAGATTTACCACTAAAATTTAAATTCACTCAAAGTTATATTTTTCTCAATTTAAAAAAAAAATAGAAGACACATATTTTTTTCTTTCAATATGTTATGTGAAAGTCACAAGCTACCATTATTTAAACTTCCAGAATCTAATGAAGATCACTTTTTTGAAATGCTCAAAAGTAACAATCAATTATTAGAATCTGGATTTTTCAGAATAAGTTCATAATTGTTCATACTTTGACTTTCTGATTTGCGAAAAAAATTCAGTATTTATTTATCCGAGAACCATGAAAAAATGTTAAACAAATTGCATTGACAAAAAAGAAAGGTTTCTCCGAAATGAAATTTTTTCCTACGTCATTTTGCAGTATACTTTAGAGAGTATCTCACGAAAATTTCAGAGTGGACCGTCAATAAGTTTTTGAGATATGAAAAATAATATAGGACCCAGTCTACCACGAGCATGCGAAGTCGAGTACGTTGACTTACGTTTTCGTGGATATTTTCCCAAAATCTTGCAGTCAATCAACTTTGAATCAGAGTCAGCTACAGTTTTTCGCAAATTCTGTTGTATGAATCATGTTTACCATTTCGTTTTATGCATAAGCAATGTTTTTAATACTATCGAATGAACAATAATTCGTGTAAGCAGGGCTGCCACAGTCTAATGCACTTCAAAAAAGTGACATAAGTGACTAATTCCAAACAAAAAAATCTTGAATCGTCGTGGGACGCCCGACAAAAGCGATAACACCATATGCTGACAATTAAAGTTGTTCTTATTTGAACAATCACTTGAAATAATTAGACGAAATTGGGTGAAGAAATTGTCCAAATGAGTGACAGTTGTTTCAAATTAGTAGAATATGACATCAAAGAGAAATGGGCGAGAGAAATTTGAACGAATAATCTAAGCTTTTCCAAATTCTTCATTAATTCCTCTCATATCCAATGAAATTATATTCAATGAAAAATGTGATTTCCAACAACTAATCATTTCGAATAATGAAAAATATAAAGATGATTCTTTTTCATTATTTTGTTTCTACATTGTTAATCATTTTTTCATTCCTCCTATAAATAATACATTTTTCTGATCCGTATAACGCAAACACAAACAAACACCGTCGTGCTCATGTACCAGACGCCGCTATTCACCACTACATACCGCTTTTAGTGGGGAGCGAAGTATGAAAAGAAAGAGAGTTAGAGACAGGGAAGCCCGCTCTTCCCCTGACAGTGTTTTTGGTTGGCTTGCATTGACCTGAATAGATGAAATTCTAGTGATAAATTTGGGGTAGATACCAAGGTCAAGAGTTCCAGAATAAATTTTACAAGTCATAAAAATTTTCATTCAGTTAAACAAGCTAA